>JAQMYJ010000037.1:28091873-28120412 GCA_030014305.1 Clarias laeviceps
AGAGAGAGAGTGGTATGTGTGTGTGTGTGTGTGGGTGTGTGTGTGTGTGTGTGTGATCATACCCTAGTAGCATGCTGATTATGTCTTCATCTCACTTTGTCCACTATTATCATATATAGAATATCTTATTGTACAACAGTTTAAGCGATTCAAAACCAGTCACGAAAACACTTTCAGCAAGAAAACACATCTGATAACGTTATCCTCTTAAACAGTGCTTTGTCTACTTAATTACTTCTGAGTCGTTCTGAATCACCTCTGAACTGACGGTAATGTTGTGTTCATGGGTATCGTGAGCTACAAAGCCCACTAGCATCTTACACAAGGCTGAATCTCAAATCCCTCTCTATCCTCTGATCAAGGGAACTCCTTTGGTGTGCACTAGGTTTCCATTTAATCCTATTTGAGGTTCAACACCGGAATCTAGACGTTAGTTTGGATAATCTAAAGTGGAACGTGTGGAAATATAAAGTAAATCTTTTAAGCTTCTCGGGACTGTCCACCACCTTCATGGTTTATTTTGTTCACCTTTTTTGTGCCGATAAGAATTGAAATCTACTTTCACCCCGTTAATTACATTAACTGTCAGACGCCAGCTCAGCAAGTCGCGGTTAATTAGTTTCGCCAGTCGGGGACGGATATGTATTGGTGGAACAAAATAACAGGTTTAATAAACGAACAAATCTTAACCTGTTTATAATAAATGGTGTTTAAGGAAGTGTTGTTTAAATGCAATATCACACTCAAGGTCATGCTGTTGTGTCAGCACAAAAAACCTAATATAATGAACCTATGATGATGTGATATCTTCGGCACCTTATACCCAAGACCACATTAGCGCAGCAGCACTCTCTTGTGTGATGGTGCTTAAATATACTTGACTGACAATAAACTTTAAGGTCTTTTTTTTTCCCCTCAACATATTGGTTCAAAGCAAAAAAATGTAATGCTAATGTTTAAAGTTATTCAAATAAATTTTCCCTCCTGTTTTTCCTGTTAAATAATTAATATTTTATACATATTATTCAAAACTGTTATTCATGCATCGCTAAAAGTATAACACCATTTTCACGTTTTGACCACAGTAAGACTATTTGTGTCAGTTATAAGGACACTACATCCATTTTGTTTGTCCTGCGGTGGGCTGCCATTGTATGTTTTTAAGTTTTTACGTTTGTCTGTTTTGCTCCAGGACTACATGCAGAACGTACATGGGAAAGAGATCGACCTGCTGCGCACTACAGTCAAGGTCCCAGGGAAAAGACCCCCGAGGGCCATCTCCACCTGCGCAGCTTCCGGCCCCAAGACTAACGGCCTTGCCAAGGACATGAGCAACTTGCAGCTCGCACAGGCTCCAGGTAACATGCTGGTACATGTAGTGAGCATGGCTATCGAGGTATTAATAAAAATAAAAACATGGTTAGATTTCAGTTACATGCTGAACAGGTACGTTAATGTGTTTTATAAGCACAGGAAGTGACACGGAGACCATATTATTTGTTTATTATAAATTTTAATGCGCCATATTTACTCCATTTGTGATGCAGCCACCATATGCTGTCTAATAACTAAAAGGAAAAAAATGGCTTTATTTGATTTGTTTATCGTTTATCGTTATTTATCGTTTTTTAATCATTCTTCAAAAAAATAATAATAATAAATATATATATATATATATATATATATATATATAATTTCATGTTTTTTTTCAGTTTAATCCTGATTAATATTATCGAAGTGTATTGTGACACATTGTGTTTCATAAAATGCAAAACCTATTTGACTATTATTATTATTGCAGTTTTAAATATATATCTTTTTTATTTTTGTTATAGACAATACAAGTAATACAATTAACACTTATTTCAGAAAAATTTTGTTCAACATTATTATGAATTTAGCGTAAAAATTTAATCTAAGATTGTTTCCTTATTTTATTGAACATACTTCTGTAGAGTGTATTAGTCTCAAGCAAGCAAAAGCCAGAATATTTATTAAACAGTGTCAGACTATTGAGATGTTTTCCATTTAGACTGTTTGTGCCAAACCTGAACATCTTTTAACCTCCTCCCCAAAGGATTATAAAATACCCTGAGTATGAGCGTACACACACACACACACACACACACACACACACACACACACACAGCTCCAGGAGGACCAAACTAATAGCATGAATATTCAGTGACCCATAATACATGTACTAATTATTGTCATGAATATTAATGTAATCAGCACTGAGTCTCCAGTCAGCCAGCTCTGAAATGAGCACTAATGAGAGAGAGAGAGAGAGAGAGAGAGAGAGAATAAGAAAAGGGGGGGCAGAAGAAGGATAATTCACTCAGTCATACAGTAATAAAAGCTTTTGTGTGTCAAGGATCAGACTGTGAGCCTGGGTCGGCAGAGCGATCAGAAGCACCTCTTATGTCTAATATCTCTTTCTGGGTCTGCTTTTGTGGTACTGGCTGAACAGCTAAGCCTGTGTATGTCTGTATGTCTGTCTGTCTGAAAGAGAGAGAGAGAGTTTATCAACCAATAGCCTGGTCGGCGCTTGCCATTTCTCTGAACGTGCCGAGGTCCGATTTATCGGCTCCAAAGGAGATTAAATTGAGTTGTGACATTTCATTGAATGCGGGTTTTGTAGCAGGCCTGTGGCTGTACCTCTGCTCTGCTCCAAAAATATACTTGTTTGTTTAGAGGAATACTTAGTGTATACACTGGAGTGCCTCGACACTCAGAATGCCATCGTATCGCTCTTTGAAATGGTTTGCTGTAAATAAACAGCCTTAAAAAATCTAAAGTTCATGTATCATATCTTTGTTTTACTCTGGGTAAAAACATATCCTAGTATTTATTCTTATATAAGCCCAGATTAATATAATGTATAATAGAGATAATCATATCAGTAAGTTAATTGGCCTTTCCAAATTGCAAATTGCACAGTGTGTGTGTTTGTGTGTGTTTGTGTGTGTTTGTGTGTGTTTGTGTGTGTTTGTGTGTTTGTGTGTTTGTGTGTTTGTGTGTGTGTGTGTGTGTGTGCTGCGATGGATTGGAACCATGTCCAGGGTGTCCCCTGCCTCATGCCTAAGGTCTCCTGGGACAGAATCCAGGCTTCCCGCATTTCTGAAAAGGATAAGAAGTATAGAAAATGGATTAATAAATGCATGTTTAAATTTAAATAGATAAAAGTATAATGATGCATGTATGTGTGTGCTATTGAAAAAGATGTCCGTATGATTGTCGGCCCCTCAGTTAGTAGTGGTCCATTTATTCTGATGTTCTCAAGGCAGTAGAATTTATTCCAGGATTTTACATTTTCTTCCGTCTTCGGACACTTTCTCCTCTCTGTTTCTAGGCTCCGTGAGCAGTAGCTCATCAGCGTCTCAGATGGCGAGCGGGATCAGTCTGGTATCCTTTAACAGCCGGCCGGATGGCATGCACCAGCGCTCGTACTCGGTGTCCAGCGCAGACCAGTGGAGTGAAGCCACCGTCATCGCCAACTCGGGGGTCAGCACAGGTACGCCAAGCTCCTTATTTCTGTTCTGTATTTAATAAAATCAGCGTATGTTCTGGAGAAATATGACTTCAGGAGTAATTGACCCACTCTTTACACCTGAATCAGGGCTGTCCGTGTCTATAGCACAGGTCAGGGGTGGAGAGATAAGTGGCCTAGCTGCCTGGAGCTGATTTTGTGTCCAGGTTGTTAGTTTTATTAGCTGATTAGTTGCCTGAAAAACAATACATACATAATAATTGGAACACACACACACACGCACGCATTATAGCATGAGCTGCTTCACACCTGCTGTGTATGTCAAACTGTTCTGGCCCATTAAAAAGCAAATATTTTGGCAGCATTAAATATCATTAGCAGTAAATATTCCTGGCATTGCCAAGAGTCACATACAAGGTGCTTAATCAACTGAGGTTTCCAGTCAGTCCAGCAGTTTAATGAGACATTTGTACGTAGGTGTCTCTGGTTGCCCTGAAACATGAATTATACATTGTTGTTGTTGTTTTTTTTTTTTTTCATATTTTGCAATCAAATTGTCAGATATCATGTTCAGATTTTAAAATATGCAATCTTTTAATTTCAATCCTATCGAATACATGCAGAAAAAAAATGCAGTTCAGGCCTCAAAATGTCTAACACAGCTGAATTGATTAATGGGTTATTATTCACATGAAACTTAGAGAATCGTCCTTAAGCTACATTCTCAGATTCTACATTAATGTGGTTTTCGAGAACAATCTGAAATAAATAATATAGAATTAAATCATGATGTTACTGATGTTACTTAATACCTCAAGCCTTGAAGCAGCATATGCAGCTCTCTGTAGCATCAGTGATCAGTTAGCACTCGGTATGAAGCCCACCACACACACACACACACACACACACACACACACACACACACACACAGACAGTACTCTCATACGTCTCTTATTGATTGTGATGTCAAGCCCTAATGCTGCTTTAACTGTTTATCAGAGTAATGGGCCCTGACAGCGGCACATTATCAATGGCACATTCATTCAGGAGTCTCCGACACTGATGGAGGGACTGCTTCTGTCCTCAGTGTCTTCTACTTCAGCTAGTCAGCAGTCCGAGAGATGCCTACGTGCGTCTTGGATTCATGACTTGTTTAAAGTTTTTTTTCCTTTTGACAAGTCTAAAATTATGCATACTTTTTTTTTTTTTACTCACACATGCGTTTACAGTGTGAGCACTAAAGAGACAAGTGTGTGTGTGTGTGCGCGTGTGCATATTTAGCCCTGCTGTTGCCTGCAGGCTCAAATAGCCATTAAAAGGCTTAACAGGTTTCTAGTGATTCCCACCCCAGCAGTGTGTGATTGACGTCTGTGCAAAGATGAACACTAATTCTTTTCTACATGCATTTACATAAATAATCCAAAACTTTATAAGAACATATTCTTTACTGGCTAAATTAGTTGTTTAATTACGATTAGCGTTCAAGTCAAACCAGGCGCATAATAACAGAACACATTCATGAGAGTAAAAACTCTCATTATAATTTTTTGTATATAATGGCCTCTGGCCTCCCAGGAACTCCTTTAATGAACTAAACTTATGAAAATGCCTTGGATTAAGGTCAGAACTATATGAAAGATGTGGCAAAAACTCCCAGTTGAATTCCTGTAGCGTGTAAGCAGTGTTTCTGAATGATTGTGTGTACAGTTCACACAGACAGAGATGTCAGTTCTGCAAATTGTTGATGAGTTATGTGTCTATTTTTAAGGATCAGGCGTTCCTCTCAAAAAAACAGGAACGAAAAAACAGTGGCTCCAAGCCACCTCAGGCTGAATCATCAGGATCGACTCTTTAAACGTTTGCACCCTTCTATTCTCAGCACTCTGGCTAAGAGTCTCATCACCGTACTGAACTTGAAGTCTTCTGTAAATGTTTTACACTTTTGTTAACAAAAAATTTTGACTTTTTGACTCTCATTGTATGTTTCCCGGTAACATGGAGGTAGAGTTGCTGTTTTTTAATCAAGAACTTTAAGTGCATGTTTTATCAATGCTACATTTGTTATAAATTGAGTGGTGATAAAGTAGTGAATTGGTAATGAGTCCATTTTTAAATCACATAACTGAAAATAAAATGTTTGCAAATTATTTGTAGATAGGTGCAGAATGCTCAGATTACTGCTTGTGTGAGCGCTTTCTATTTTGCTAGACGATGAGCTTTTTCCTCGTTTATTCTTCAACGGTTTCATTGTACTGAACATTTTGAACAATGGAACTTATTGGCTTCGGTCAAATTGCTCATAATATTGTTTTAACAACGATGTTAATGTCACAACGTTAATTTCCCACCAGTGTTGCATTAATGTTTTTGAACGAGATCTCGTATTGAAGGCGAAAGACTCAACTGACTCCAGTACGTCCTCGAGACTTTAACTGGGGTTAAGATCAGGACTCCGTGGTGTTTGATTCATGTGGGAAAATGATTCCTCAACCACTCTTTTACAATTTGAGCCTGTTGAAGCCTGGCATTGGCCATGAATATACCTGGACTATACCTGGACTATAAATGGAAAAATAAAATTATTCAATGTGACGCCTGGACATAAAATACATTCAGGTCGTCACTTAATTGCCACATAACGTTGCTGAGCCTAGACTTGACTAATTAAAGCAACACAGAGGCTTATACAGTGGCCACTCTGCATGATGGCTGCATCACTTCATGCACTTTCCCTTCTCACTTTGACGCACCCATCTGTCTGTGATGGACTCATTAGTCCACATCACTTTTTTTCAGTTGCTCCAAATCTTATTCCAATCTTTATGCTCCCTGTCAAATATAAGGTTTTTTTTTCCTGATTAGCTCCACTAACAAGTGGACACATGGTTGTTTAAGAAATAAGAAGCTACTCACTGCATCAGTGAGGGTTAAAAAAGTTGTTGCCAGATGATGACAGCAATTATCCAATCAAAGGCTGTTATGTATTTATTCATTTTTTTAATCCAAACTGCATTTTTACTCAGAAAGACAATATACAGTATGTCGCATGCTGTTTACATGACACACAAATAATCTGGCTATTACTATGTACCTAGGCTTTATAATTCGCTCATGTCTTCCTGTCATAGTGCTAGACGTCTTACCTGAGCACTGTCTCCTGCTCTTTAGCCCATTATGTGCATTGGTTCATTCACTAAATCATTAAGTCTATAAGACACGATTGATGTGTGCACTTTCTGTAAGCTCTGGTCTTTTTAGAGTCTGACCTGCACTCACTCCAATGTGAGAGAGCTGCTGAATTGTGTGTGTGTGTGTGTGTGTGTGTGTGTGTGTGTGTGTGTGTGTGTGTGTGTGTGTGTTTCATAAGGAGCCATTCTGTTGGTCTAATGATGTGCTTGGGTCCTGTCGCCCAGGATCTGAGCTGACAGCCATTTGTCACCTTCTTGCCTCAGGAGTCGACAGCAGCGAGATCCGCTCTCTCACTTTCTGTCTTCTGTTTGGAAGACGGGATGGAGGAAGGGAGGAAGGGAGGGTAGATAAAGTAATTAGCTGTGGGTCTTGTGCACTGTGGCTCACAGAGCTGCTAAGTGGCCGCAGTCCCCCTGTGGGGTGAGTCTCAGCAGGAGCAGAAACAGCACGAGAGTCATCATTTCCTAAGCTCTCGGCCTCACCTTCATTTCTTATCTGTCCTATGCGTCAGTGTGAATTCAGAACACTAAACGCTCTGCTTAAAGGTTAAACATCGTCCCTCGTTTTACTAGCATTTGACTAGCTATTCGGGGTGGCAGGAGGACTTGATATGGGTGAATGAAGTTTTGCTGCTCCTTGTCCTTTCTTGCCGTTTGCCCCAGAGAACCTTCTCCTACACCAACATAATGTGTCTGGCCCTCAGCCTGTGGCTCTCATTGCCCCCTCTCTGCTTTAATTATGGCAGGAGTAATGTAATGAAGGTGTCTCTTTGATTTTTGGTTCCACATGGGTGATTGGAGGGTCAGAGGTCAAGGGTTAGAGATTTGTGCTGTAGGGCAAAGACATGGCAACGAGGTTTCTCCTGTTGAGCCGTGCGTTTATTTTCAGTCCAGTCAGAAGCCAACAGAGCCTCGGGTTTACTCGTCTCCTGTTTCCAACAAGAGTCTTCTGTCTTCTGTTTTTCTCTCTCTGTCTCACTTCGTATAACTCCTCCTGTCTGTTTCTCTCTGGCCCTTCATCTGTCCCTCCAGCCTTCTCTTTCTGTCTGTTCCTCCAGCTCGCTGTCTCTCTAAATCATTCTCTCTGTCAGTTCGTTGGGTCTGTCTGAACTTCTGCCATTCTCTGTCTCGCTACACAGTTTTCTGCTGCTGTATCTGTTCCTCTCTCTATTTCTGTCTCTCTTGACATTTCTCTTTTCGTCTCTCTCTCTTTCTCATATTTTTTTCTCTGTTGCAATTTCTATCTCTGTCTCTCTCAATCATTCTCCTACTGTTTGTCTGTCATTCTGTTTCTTGTACTCTGTCTCTGTTTTAAGAGACCTCAGTGGGATAGCAGGAAGTGTTTAACTCCAAAAGCCTCTAGTTTCCCCTGTGTATGTGTTTGAGTTAACCAACAGGAAGACATCACTTTGGCTGCCTCATCAGGCTTCTGAAAGTGGCTCTTGTTATTTGTGTGTGTGTCTGTGTGTGTTTCACAGGTGTTTTTGATTTGAAAATAATTCTGAATTCTGAGCCTCAGGAACAGCCTGAAAGAAGAAGAGAGGAAGTCAGATGTCCCATTTCCTTTAATTACACCCCCATCCCCCACCCTCTTCAACCACGCCGATCAACTACTTCATGCTTTCTCGTACAATAAAACAAGTCAGAGCGCACGGTGATAATAAAACGCCGCAAAATGACGTACGGGTGACATGCGTCTACGCTCAGCCCAAGAGGCTGAGGTCGTTAAACACTCAGCGAGGACAGCATCCTGTCAGTAGAGATAAGTTGTCATGTTTTCCACTCGAGCAGAGACTAAGCGGTTGTAAAATAAGTTATGAGTGTCCTTGGGGGCTCCATGAGCGCGCTCAGTGCCAGCCTGCCCCACTCACCCAGCCGGATATTGATGTGATCCGAATGTTATTTTATTCTGCCTCTAGTCACAGCTGTCAACTGCACGTGATGAGTAAACGGTGCTGGGAAATGCCATCGCCATCAGGCCTGATGTTACCACTTCTCGTGCACCTAGAGCACATCACTGGCTTCGGGGCTAATTCTATGGATGTATGGGGCTTGTAAGTTCTGACCACTGACATTTTTCTCTTCTGGTGTCTTTCTGGGTTTCTCTCCCCCTCCCCCTCTCTCTCTCTTTCTCTCTCTCTCTCTCTCTCTCTCTCTCTCTCTCTATCTCTCTCTGTCTCTTTCTCTGCTGTAGATACTGGTCTGGGAGACTCGATTTGCTCCAGTCCCAGTATATCCAGCACTACCAGTCCTAAAATGGACCCTCCTCCATCGCCACACGCCAACCGCAAGAAACACCGCCGGAAGAAGAGCACCAGCAATTTCAAAGCTGATGTCTTTTCCGGTGCAGCGGAAGGTAACATCATCCTCTGGCACTCACTCGTTTCTCTTTGAGTCTGCTTCTCTCAGTGGGTTTTTGCTTCACTTCCATCATTCAGGGCACTTTCGACACACACACACATGTATATCACATCTGGCCTTCGTTCTGCAGGTGTCCTCAATTTGACTGTACATCTGGATTGGGTTGAACTTAATGCTGTTTTAAAAAGTGTTAATAATAAGTGATGATAAATAACAGCTGTTCACTGTGAGCACTAGTACAGTGGCGACTGTGTAACCCGGATTTTATCCGATTCAATTTTTCAGCCTCCCGTGTGGTAACAGTATTTATATGCTGGTGTACGTTAGGGGTTATAAAAGTAGCTGACTATATATATATTGATATTTTTAGGCTTCGCCCAAGGCGTTTAAGCCTTTTTCCAGTGTAGACTTGTGCACTTGGCTGTAGATTTGCCTGTCCTTACCGTCTTCCCACCTACAGTATTTCTTGTTAACAAGTTAACACAGGTCTCAGAGCTCTCACAAAGTGTGTCTGTTACCTCTCATGAGAAATTCCCCTCAGATAACAAGTACATCATATCTCCAACTCCCTTTATTTTACTCCTCCTCCTCCAAACGAGACACTAAAATGTCTATGTAAATAACCTATTACTAAGCCCCGCCCACCAGAGCTGAAGGGTGGTATTAAAAAGTTTTGAGATTAGCTCGCTACAGATCCGGTCGCTTCCACAGTATGTCCTCCCCCCAGACACCTGGCTCTAGAATTCGCTATTGGTGGACTGGCCCCTGGAGACGAACTCTCGATGCTTGTTCTCCGACGATCATTGTACTATTTGCCAATTTGTTTCGACATTTTTGGTTCCCTTGTCGTCCTCCAGTGATGTTCTTCCGCTCTTGAAGCGCATGCCACTCAAAACACCACAAACGACTTATTGCAGCATTGCCATGAACTTGCCGAATCATATCAAATCATATCTCTGTGACAGATTTGCACGCAGAATTTCGATTTTGCTCTTTGTTCTAACTTGCTGCCCTTGATGAAATCATGTGGTCAGATTTAGCACCAGTTGCACAGCTTCCGATGTACGCAGCACAATGACTTTTGGCACACTGACTTATGAAGGTCAGTGCCCCCTGTGCCAGTGTGTGCAGCCTACTGCTGCCATCTGTTATTACAAAACTATTCTCAAAACTTTTTGATACCACTTCATATATAAAGTCACGGTGACACAATAGGAGTAAAAATCTAATTAGTTTGTTTTAAGCCCAGGACGAAAAAATGGAAAAAGCAAGGAATTACACCCCTTCCTCTTTTTTTTTTTTTTTTTTTAAATATTTTTTTTTTATTTTTTTTACATGTGCACTTGAGACCAACATAAAAAAGATTAAAAAGTGAATTTGGCATAGTGGTTCTGCTTTTGAAAATGCAACTGATATTGCTGAGAAACTTCAAAGCACTTTGACCTGAAGACCTTCCTGGAGAGACTTACACATCTCAATTAAAATTCTTATCATATCAACAATTGCAAACTGTTCTAAGATTCCTTGTGAGACGTAGAAACAGTAATATATTAGGACAAGTGCATTAATATAAACTTCTGAGTTACAGTACTGTGCAAAAGTTATGACCAGCCCTTCTTTTTTTCTTCATATTTTGCTTCCAAACAAGCAGATATTCTTGTTTTTTGCTGTCTTCTTGAGGAATAGTTCCCCAGGCTTCATGAAGGTTTTTTTTGGGGCTCTCATTTTTGGCAAGTTTTTGGTTCTCATTTTCAGTCCAGTGCCTATATATGAGGAACATTTTTGTTTGTTAAGCCACACAGTGACTTATGAATTACTCAAGCATAAAGACAAACTAACTTAAGACATGAACCAGTGAGAAATGGGTGCAGATGATGACAGATGATCAGGCCAGTGATTAGTATACTGATGATGCTGAATTTTGAGTGATTGGAACAGACCAGAGGGGAAATTAGGTTGCTGCTGAGGTTGTTAAATAAATACGCAGTAAGACATTTGTTCTCGTTTAATATAAACGATGGACATAACTTAATTTTATTTTATATAAAGAGATGAGTGGTGGCTTAAGACTTCTGCACAGTCATGTACCTCGCAGCTGGACCTTCTCTCCAAACTGCTGCTATGGAACTTTAATCAACTCATTCTGCCCAAACTATATTGAGAATCTGGCACGTTAGCAGTTTAACACGTTCTATGTCCATGATCATGTGTAATCGAATAACTTTACTCAGTCTAGTATATACTTTATAACCTTGTCTAAAATTCTAAAGGCTTCTGTCACTCAGCGTGCGTTCCAGACTATGTTGAGATGATCAATGAGTGTGTGTCAGCTCAGAGTGTGTGTGATTAATTGGAGCAGGCTTGTGTGGGTGGCCTCCTCCTCCTGGGAGCACAGGATTAGTGCTTGTTTAAATTGTTCCCAATCGACCTTATTGATCTGTTCCCAAAGGAAGCCAATCTGATAGCAGTGATGTGTGTGTGTGTGTGTGTGTGTGTGTGTGTGTGTGTGTGTGTGTGTGTGTGTGTGTGTGTGTGTGAGTGCGAATAGTCTGTGTAAAATATCCGTTGAGCTAAGCACATAGACGTCTAATCTCTCACTCTCTGAGGACGATTGTCAGTACATTTCAGAATACCTCTGTGAATCCTGTAGAGGAAGTCTGACTGGGAAATCTGCTTTATACTGCTGTACATGTTATGATTCTAAGCACACACAAGTGTTTGAAGAGCATTGTTGGGTGTTAACGTTTTCTCAGTCGTGCCACCATGTGGACATCAGGTTTCTAAGGTGTTTATCTGACACCTCTGGAAGAGAATCATGGTGTATATCTCTCTAAGGTGTGGTCTTAAAGCACCAGTCGCATTACTCAAGTTACTCGAGGAATCGTTTCAGCTCTAGTCTGGTTACACTATGGTTTATTTGTACACCATGCATGATGTAATTGTAATAGAAATGAACAGCAGTCAAGGCGTGAATAAATTATTCCGGGGTATAACCCTCTTATTCACAGTTGAAGCTGACAGTTTATCAGTCCATGACATCTCCAGTATTCCCCCCCAGTGGATTAGATAAGAATGCTGCATCACCTTCATTGTGCTAACAGAATTGTGATTTAGCGTGATGATGGCAGACTTGGACATGTGAGAATGGCTTTATACATATTTAATGTATGGTAATACAGTATAAACTGCACTTGATTGAAAGAATAGTTGCACTGGTGATTGAGTATTTACAGTATGAATATTTGAGATCCGCCCACAGTGCCATTAATGAAGATCTTTATCTTCAAGGTAGATGTACACTTGGATTGCATTCTTTTTCAGTCTCGTTTAGGGCTGTAGCTATCGAATATTTTAGTAATCGAGTATTCTACCAAAAATTTAATCGATTAATTGAGTAATCGGATAAAATGTACTTTTGCTTAATTAAACAGCAATGTAAAATATATAAGAGAAACAAAGATTAATTGGTTTTCTTTTTGGAAAAATCAAGCAGAAGATTATTTTTTGTAATCGAGTTACTCGAGGAATCGTTTCAGCCCTAGTCTCGTTACACTATGGTTTATTTGTACACCATGCATGATGTAATAGAAATGAACAGCAGTCAAGGCGTGAATAAATTATTCCGGGGTATAACGCTCTTATTGAGGTGACGAGTTATCACAGCATAAATGTTTGAACATCGTACCAATACGCGTCTCATCCTTCGTTTTCTGTGGCTCTCCCTAGAGGGCAGCGTTCATGCCGAAGTGCCCTTCGGCTTTAGGTCGACCTGGTCCCCTCCCCGCGACCCCATTCATCTGCTGAGCACTTAAGCGAACTATTATAAATAATCTACAGTATTGAAATCTTTTATCAGATGTGTCACTTCCATTATTCACTCAGTGATTAGTAACAGTCTCCCAGTTTAGCCATTAAGCAGTTACGTGTGAGGCCTGGGACGGCTGTCACGCTGCTGCCGTAGTGAAAGATCAGCCTGTCAGAAACTCGGTTATTCATGAGCCCTGCTGGCCAGGTACTGCACACACACACACACGCACACACAAACCACACGCACGCGCACGTATGCTTTCAACAGAATACAACTGCACACATTCAGGTGAGTACTACACATGCATGTACTCACGTACACAGTTATCTGAGTACCACACACCTATTCAGTTACTACATGCAAATGTACCTACATTCAGATGAGTACCTCACACACACACACACACACACATACACACAGCTGAATATTACAAACAAACTGACAGTTAGCTGAGTACTAAACACAAAAATAGATCTGTGTGCTGATTACTACCTCGCTTCAAATAACTTCCACTATATGATAGTCATGGACATACACACCCACATTACTGGCCACGTCTCCATTCCAGTGCAGCCCAGTGCCTTTTTATTCTCATTGTGTGCATATGGAAATGCTCCTACTTTCACTATTACACATATCTATGGTTTTTACTGTTGATTTATACTGTTGATTGATCAGCCGCTTCACCAAGTGTTTAAATGATCTCCATTCATCACTTGAGTCAGACCACATTTCCTACACAAAGGTGGCAGTTCAGCACAAACCCTCCAGGTTTAAAGGTTCTTAACCCAGTTCCAGTAGTTTCAGATCTCCTTAATTAATTTATATTTGCTTAATACAGCACAATAATTCAACCCTTCTGAAAAGGTGACCAGACAGTATATAATGTTGGTGTTGGCCTTCATCAAGTATATTTCTTTTCACAACTTCTTTTTTTACTTTTAACGGATGGAATATCAGGATACAGGCAAGGTTGGACAGGTGTCTATTATGGGTAGCTTGAAGTAAGAAACGATTTTTAACCATTGTTATTTTTAATCTTGAAGTAAAGATGATTTTGTTCATTTGGCATCATCTGAGATTGGCCTGTAGGACACATCATTGAGTGTGAAATGGCTGGGCTGGAAAGCAGCACCTCCAGATCTAAGACCATGGTTCTTTACTGGAAAAAGGCAGAATGTTCCCTTTAGATGAATGAAAGATCTTGCCTTTCAATGAGGGCGTGCCTGGGATTTTTCCCTTTGGCATTCTTATTCGTGATTGATAGGAAAAGCACGAGCTCAGTTTATGTAAGAGGCTTATTGTCCACTAGTCAGTTTGCATCACCTATAATCACATATGACCAAAGGAATAAAGTTGTAGGGATAGATGGCAAAAATAAGTGGATCTCTAAGTGGTCATGGGAGAGCCTTGGGTTAGAACTGCTCCTCCTCTGGACTGGACCATTTGGGGAAAAAAATTGTCACACAGTTAACTTGTTTCCTAGGAGAAGCTGCAGTCTGTGTCTGTGAATAGATAAGTCTGTACTGACCTCATCAGCCTATCGCCACCCTGATGTCTCTCGGGAAAGAGGAAGGAGAAATGCGGGTTGCATGGGTAACGACAAGATGAGCAATTAAAGAAAGAAATAAAAAACCTTTAAATCAAATGCATTTACAGAACTTGCCTACATAAGCAAAATTAGTCTTGTTAGAGTTTCATGCTGATTATTGGACGCATTATTCGAAGTACCAGCACCCATTTATATTGAATCACAAGTTTCACATTTGTAGCTGTCTGTCTTTAATCATACTCACTGCCTGTAATGAGAAGTAAAGCAATGTGAGTCCTCTCTTTAATTTCAGCTCTCCTGATCGCCTCTTCTGCCAGTCAAACCCCCTCAAACCATTTAATCTTTCACTCTGTAAATCAGTAAGTTCCAAACTGCCATGTGTCTTGCAGCTGCTTTTAAGTATGCCAACACAGGGCCGAAGCTGAAGCAACACACGTGTGCTGCTTGGTTGATCACAATCTATCATGGATCTTGCACACGGACATAAGTGGCCCTTGTCAAGTCATTACTGCTCACTGGGCATGCATTTTTCAAACAATTTGCTTGAAATGTTATCCAGGAGCAGCAGTAGGAGGCAATGAGAGGTGCATAAAAGAACCTGAGCCTGGACAGAGGCAGGCTTTAAAGCCCAGGGTGAGAGAGAGAGAGACAACATTTCTGGCCCTCACAGGTGTCCTCTGGCTCAAATACGGGTGACATGCGGCTGCACCATTTAATTAAATCGTTTTGCAAGTGATCCAGCAGGAACAAAGAGCGTATGTCTCTGCTCAGTCTAATGGTATGGGAAAATGGACAGTGCCTTGCTCTTGCTCTGTAGCACATTACTAAAGAGGACCATCTCTGATCTCTCAAGCCATTTAAACTGGTCTAGAGAGCAAACCCCTTAAGTGTTAACCTGAGGAAATGCATCGTTAGTGGTTTAAATGTACATTGAAAACTGGATTTGGAGAACAAATCTTCCTAGCATCCTGTCTTTTGCTAATGTACCCCAGTCTATTGTGTGGAAAATAGCTTTTTGCTCAGTGTACAAGTTTTATTTGTGCAGTTTTTTTGATCACACAAACAGGTTTATTTTTCCACAGCTACTCTTGTGTGACAAATGTCCCCGCTGGCCCAAGGGGAAAATGTGTGCTCGGAGGTAAAGTGGCTAACTCCGGGTCAGCCTTGACACAGCCTGTGAAATGAGGTGTTATTTAAAAAAAAAAAAAAAGCAATCATAAAAAAAATAATCGGTGCGTACATGCACTTTGTTGAGCAGTCGAGCTCTGTGCACTCAGAGCACTTATCAGTGCTAGTACTGTTTATCTTGCTACCACTTTGTCCATGCTGTCCTAGAAGCACATCATTCTTCTCCATCATATTCGTATGCAGTACTGGTGCATATAAAAAGAATATATCCCATCATAAAGGGATGTACTGTTGTAGGAAAATAATTAGTGTTATGCGTCATGTGAAAATTGTTCAAGTTCAAGTAGGCTTTATTGTCACTTCAACCATATACAGTTAGTACACAGTGAAACGAAACAACGTTCCTCCAGGACCAAGGTGCTACATGCAACATAAATTTACAACATAAATTAACAGATGAGCTAAAACTAGCTAACCAAGAGGCCTAGTTAGCTGGCTAGCGGAGACAAGACAGATTGAGCTGACAACATAAATTAACAACATAAATTAACAAAAATTAACTAGCTAACCCAGAGAGGAAGTTTTTTTTTTTACAGACAACATAAAGTGCACGTGCAAATGTGCAAACAAGAGCAACAAAGTGACTTTGTGACAAACACAACATAACATAATACTTTGTGGTGTTGAGGTGATGAGTTGAGGCAGTGCAGAACCAGTAAACGTTCCTTAAAGTAGCAGCAAGAATTAAGAAGTTGAAGAGTAAAAAGTAATCCAGTAATGGATATTGTGCAAAAAAGAGCATTTACAGGTTGGTGTGTACAATAGTTTGGTAGTGTAGATCAGTGTTTCCAGCTTTATGGGAGATATCTTTTAGAGAAATTATGAACGAGAAAGCCAAAATGTGATTTTTTTCAACCCCAAAATGGAAAGTTTGCAGCGCTATCTTTGAGTTTTCTATCAGGAATCAAGGGACCGTCTTTAAAAATGTACATAACCATAACAGACACGTCCAGGTGTCTTAAATGCTTGCAGATATTCAAAATAACCCGAAAAATTTGTAGACATGTCGGATGCCACGGGAGTCAATAAGTAAGAGGTCAAGGCCCCGCCCTCCTTCCTTCCATTGCCGTGCTTTTCCCTTCCCCGTTTCCCCACCCTGCTTTTATTTACTTGTCCAATATGAATACATATTTCTTTCCAGATGCGAAACAACTTGGGTAATATTTTCCAGGTTATTAATGCTGTAAAAGGGTGCGAATAATATAGGAATTAATGACCTGTGTCACAAAGCAATACTGTGTGCTTTGACATTTCGCTCGGTTAATTTGTGTTTCCAGCCATGTAGGCTCCAAGCTCTGCATCCCCCACACCGTGTTCTGTCTGCAGCCCAGGCGTGTAGCCTCTGCGCAGGCAACAGTGTACGTCATGGATGGGGTTTATGGGGAAAGGTTGCTTGTGTCAGAACACAAATTGTTCCGTGAGTTTGCCTCAGAGCAAAAGTGATGCTCTTATATGTGAGAGTATGTGTGTGTAATTTTCAGGTACACTGTATTGTAACGGTAACCATTAACAGTGATATGCTTGGCAGTGCCATTCCTGATCATGGTTTCTGTGATCCTGTCTGATTTTATCATGTAAGAGCATCAGTTGTCTACGCAACATAGGTTGGAATAATCTTTTTCAGTTCTTGTTAATGCTTTAATAAGCTTTGTTTGTAAACCATTTTCTTTAGAAACATGAATATTGCATGCTGCAGGTTACATAGGTTAATCAGGAGAAGAATTTAGTTCAAGTTTGATGTTTTTTTATTTTTATTTTTTATTATTATTGCGATATTTGATTCAATAGCGTTTAGCATCTGTTTTTCTCAAACGTATAGGTTTTGAATAATTTAAAGATACTAAAATTATATAATTAACATTGAAATTCTGTGCAATTTGTCTTGGGTGTTATTTTGAGCATTTTTCTACTTGTTTTTAGACGTGATGTGATTGATGCTTATATGTCTCAAGCTTCTGCTCCACACTCCAGTCCAGTAGGTGGTGGCCTTGCACTAACTGCCCACAGACACAGAAGTAATGCTCCTGCAAAATTTGAGTATTCCCAGAAGATGGAAGTGCTTTGTATTTTCTGCTAAGGCTGTAGTATATTGTTCAACTGTAGAACATTTAATCTTTGTAATTTTACATAATTTTTTTTTATCACCAAATCTCATAGCTTTACTTTAGGTGCTGTGGAAATCCCATAAATTTCAGCTACACGTTTGTGCATTAGTGTGACTGGTTCCACGATGTGCTGACTTATTTACTACAGACTTGTACCTTGAGAATGTATTAGTGTATGTTATAGTAGATTTGATTGACAGTGAGTCACCTCATTTCACAGGAAAAACAGGCAGGGAGGGGAGGTATGGCTGCCTAATGCCCTTTCATTGTGATTTTGAGTTTTATTAACCGCGTGTTACACATGCTTAAGGGAATGGGGGAGGGCATGCTTTAAATTATTTCTCCGTATCTCGCCTTTCTGGATTGTTGGTTTCCATAATTGTCCTATGCACACCCTCTTCCTTCGAAAAGCACTGCAATTTTAATTAGGATGGGAATGTCACGACCGACCCCAGAGGGCCTGGCGCCTTTGAAGGGTCGACCCAATCTAGGATGGGATGCTTCAGTGATCCCGAATCCAGAGAAATGCTCAGAATAGATTTGTTACATTACCCAAGTTTCCTTCTTCTTTCAAGTCTTTGTGTTAAAATTGAGGGTTGGCGCGGGCATTTACGGGTTAAAAAAACTTGTCAATGAATCAATTGATTACTGTTTTTTTTTTAATTTTTTTTTATTTTATTGGTAAGTGTCATGATATGATATCGTTTGACCAATGGTTAATGTCCGCCTTGAAGCTGATCCTAAAGTTTTGTTTAATTGGGCGCGGCTAGCAGGTGGCTAATTGTCCCTTTGATCAAGATTAGGATCTGGATCAAATATCTGATCTGGATCTTCCTTCGTTTACAAGTAAAGCACCACATATACAATGTGTTATAAGGTTTCTTCTGATGATTTGGAATGTAAAGAGAGTCTGTGTCTAGAGCAGTTTGGATAAAGAAAACACAATATATTTTTACTGAAACAATGGTTAAAAAGGCTGCATTCAATCTACCTTGTCTGCCTGCAGCGATCATACTGAATAATGCATGCAGCATTAACTGCGTTCTGACTGATTATTTTCAGTGTAAATATTTGCCATGTGGTGCAAGCAGAAATATGATTTGTATAACATTAATCATTAGCTTTTATTGCTTTTATAATGATACTAATGGTCTTGCAGTCCTCAAGTGTTACCTTTTGGTAGCAATTGCTGTGCAAATTATCCATAGTGGTGGTTCTGTCTTCGTCTTTAAGGGATTCAGGGCTTAAACTCTTTTCTAGTATACGTGGTAGCCTCAGCAGGACCTTGTGTGATAGGATCCCAATTAGTGGAATGATTGACTGAGGAATAGAAAATGGAAAGCAAGTTTTCCTGCTGATTGAGCTTGTGAAATTGCCTCTTGGGGAGAAGAGTCTCTCGGTTCTCATAAAAAAAACAGAGTGTGAAAAGAACAGAAAGCTCAGAAATTGTTTGAAGTTTTAGTAGTGGATTGAATAATGCTTTCAAATATGATAAAGAGCTAGAGCTGTTTCTGTTAACCTTTGTGGGATTGTTGGATTCTTCTGTCGATTTAGACTCGTTATGTTATGATGATGCTTGTCAAAAGTTAGAAGCGTTAAAGTATTTCTTGTTTTGCTCTTCTCCAGATGCTCCTGACTGGCATGTGCTTAAAACTACTTGTGTGTTCACATATGTTTAGGTACAGGGATATTGGCTCACTGATTGCTGCTTCATTATGTAATTACCCCCCTCCTGAGTAAATTATAAACAGAGTGTGTAAAGTGTGTGATCTCCTGTGCCCCGGTGATCAGGTTTCTTGGGGGGTGGGTTCCCCTTTGAACGTGACGCACAAGTCTCATCAGTGTGAGTTCCTTCAATTGGCCATCTGCATGTCCTTGCCAGCCATGTCCCTCCTGTCAATACCCTTTTGTTCTTAACGTTTTCCAAATGTGACCCTTCACATTGTTTAATAGGCTCCCTGTTTCTCTTGAAGCTCAAAGACCTGTCAGACTTTTAAATGTCTGTTGAGCACCACTGCACACCCACTCATCCACCCACATTTCCCTGTCTTATTGACGTCTGATTGGCCCATTAACCTACACCAGGCCCTAGTTAGTAGATCCATATGTCACCTTGTTGAGGGAACTGTTTGCTAAGGTCTAGTGACTGATTTTTGACTGACCCGCTCTGTAATTAGAGGGATATTGAAACCGGAGGCTCCAGGGAAGTCCTGAAGGTCAGGAAGTCTTTGACTGTGTGCCCTATCCAACAGGTGCACTCGCAGGACAAGATCTTACAACTTATTGTTCCAGGCTCCTTATACGAGATGTTTTACAACAATGTGGAAGAGTAATTATTCATTATCTTTCTGTCTGGTGTTAACCAGAAGATCATCGACTTCCCTTTGAAGTCTGGTTTCACTCAGGGTTACTTTGTCATTTCTGGGGGGGAGGGTTTCACCAGTGGCACCTTTAGCATATTCATTATGAATCCAAAGCCACAGAAAACACAAGGTTCTGGATTTAAATGTTATATCCTCTCTTTTAAGTCATGTTTATAGTTCATTTTAGTTTTTGAAACATTCTGTTACTTAATGAAATAGCAATACTTATTTTAATTTTTTCTGTCTGAATGTTAATGCTTTGATATTTTTGTCTTCTAGAGCAAGAGGAGAATTTCGAGTTCATTATCGTGTCACTGACGGGCCAGACATGGCACTTTGAAGCAACTTCATATGAGGAGCGTGACGCCTGGGTGCAGGCCATCGAGAGCCAGATCCTGGCCAGCCTGCAGTCCTGTGAGAGCAGCAAGCAGAAGGTAACATCTGCTTTAGTAGAAAGGCAATAACAAAAGCATACTAATTACATTAAAGACATTAGTCAACATCACTTAATCAGCCACTCTAAACCACTATACTACTTTATACACACATGGATGTTGTTACCAGAAGGGCTAGATTGAGTAATTTGTAATCTGATTAAGGATTCTGCGGGACTAGATTTTTTCAAGCTGACAGAAAGGTTGGTGCATTACGGCCACCTGGTATAGTGGTATAGTGGAGTGTGGAGCAGGACATCAGCTGGAAAAAGAGATTTCTTGTTTGATACATGACATTTAGACAATCAACTACTCAAGCTAGATTGGATTTCAGTGTTCATTAAATCCTTTTAATAGTTTTAATATTTCAAAACCTGTAAGAAATAAGATTGCTTGAGACAAATCAGAAAATCAACATTAATGTTACTGAATCAAATCAACAATGTCCAAAAATCAGATGGGGTCAAATAGATTTTTGATTGATTTGACTACCCATGATTCACAGTTCTAGTAAATACGCTTATGCACCGGTATGCGGTATGGAATAATGTAACTAATGTGAAAGCTGGCTAGCCGGGAGAAGGAATGTGGGGCCGTGGGTTTGGTAGCATTTGTGTCCTGGCAAAGTACAAATCAGTTGTGCCTAGCGTAAATTGAGTTTATGGCTATTGCACAAAGGATCACTCAAAATGGAAAGTTCACCAGTCCAATGCTTTTTTTTTTGTTGCTTAACACAATGTTAGGGTGCTTATATACTGTAGTGCTGTAGATCTTCATCTCAGACCAGTATGTGTAGTTCTGTGCAAATGTCTCAAGCCACACCTTATTTCTTCAAATTATCTTATATGATGTTGATTAAATGAAAGAAATGACAGCAAATGTTTTACTGTGACAGGTACAGGACAGATACAACAGGATACAGGCATTTTATATTTCTTTTTTTTTCTTAGCCATTGGGAAACTGTGCTGCTGCAAAAAAAAAAAAACTAATTTACAAATGTTAGAAAGAAAGTTGTGAGAGAAGTAATGCTTAAACTAGAGTAAAATACAATTGTTTAAGCTATAGTAATAGAGGGAATAGAAAGCATAGGAATTTTAGATCTGAGTGTATCATGGAATAGTGTTTTTAATGTAAGGTTGAGTGTTTTCACGATGATCTCTCTTATCAGCCTAAATAAACATTTGTTGATGTTCCCCTCCCCCCACTGTATACCATGTTGCTTAAAAATGTCACCATTGCAGTGACCTAAACATTAGTCCTCAACAAACACACAATTACAAATGGCAATTACTTTAGAGCTAATATGGCCCCACTTGGATTGCCTGATCCCCGCTCCAACCTCAGTTCTCTATCCGCGTGCTGTGTTTACGCCCCAGGCCATGACTGCCTGCTGTTCGGACGGAGTACCTTTTACCGTGTCTCTATTCTATTTATTTTTCTCCTCTTGTTTTTCCTTATTTCGTTATTATTATAATAATGTTTCATTGTGCAGGTCGGTGTATGCCAGTTACAGGTCTTTGATCAGAAATAATAGTAGCATATTCAAGAAGAGGAAACTTGTGAAAACCTGTTTTTGTTTGTGTGTCGTTCGACAGTCGCGTCTGACCAGCCAGTCTGAAGCCATTGCACTGCAGTCAGTTAGGAATATGAGAGGAAACTCTCGCTGCGTCGACTGCGATGCCCAAAGTGAGTTATTCTATTATTCGTACTTTACATTCAGAGTCATTTGACAGCAAATCGTGTCCTTCATAAAGACATATACTCCCTGTCTTGGTATTTCACCCTACAGACCCCGACTGGGCCAGCCTGAACCTCGGAGCTCTTATCTGTATCGAGTGCTCTGGTATCCACCGGAACCTCGGCACTCACCTGTCCCGCGTGCGCTCTCTCGACCTGGACGAGTGGCCTCTCGAGCTCATCAAGGTCATGTCTGCTATCGGCAATGACCTGGCCAACACTGTGTGGGAGGCCAATGCTCAGGGTCGACTGAAACTCGCACCTGATGCCAGCAGGTAAGGTGACATTAATGTGCAAGTGGGACGAAGTCTCACAGCTCTGTGTGTCTTTCTATCTATACCCAGATGTCAGTGTCTCTTTTCCGCAATTGTTCTTTCATTGCTCTTGAGTCAGATCATATATTTATATAAGGGTTTAATTGCATAAGTGTACCTGGGTAGTTAATGGAATGCAATAAAGCATCAAAAGTTCTAGATGAACAATTAGAATGAAGATTTATTCACTTGGCAAAAGCATAAATCTAAGCAGATCATGACTTAGAATCAGAAAAGGTCAGTGGTTCTGTGCTCGCCCTGGGATTTGAACTTCCCATCACTGTGTCAGATAGGTCACACACCAAACCTTACTGCTCGACTTTCACCCTTACCACTCACAACCTAAATTATGGGCTAAACCCATAATCACCCACATTTCTGAAAGAAGAAAAAACATATCTATTCTTTAATGCTTATAAATTGCCATATACAATTTAAAATTCCAGCGCTGGAAGTTGATCTAAAAATCAGCGGTGCGTGACTGGAGGAGGGAAGCGCTATAATGTGCAGAGCCTGGGGACAAGTAATTACTGATGAACATCGTCGCTAGCTGAGTGGACACTGCAGAGAGCGGGACCTTTAAAAATTGCACTGATATATTTACTTATTCGTATCATTTTAGCATTTGAATGCATTTAAATATTCATAATTGTGTAATGTCACACAGTGAGATGGTGAAACTGTTGCGGCTTTAAGCAAGAGAGTCAGTCTGTACCATATTTCTTTTAAAAAATTCCATGAATTTATGTAATTCTTTAACAATATATTTACCAATAATACATTTTTGTTGTTGTCTTTAGCTCGATTTACTTAAGAGATAACACTTCTATACACGGACTTTTAACTTTTTACTACAAACAGCATGCTTAGTAAATCTTATGGTGTGTATACTGATTTTGGAGAAATTCATTTGATACTGTCTTTTGTTTCTTTTATGTCTGCGTTTATACAGTTATTCAGAACTTAAAGTAGCAGATCATCGAAATATAAATATTCTGGAAATCCGTGTGGCAAAATTAGTTTTTACTTATAACTTCCCTGAACTTCTAGCTCCTCGCTTTCCTTTTCTCCCCGTACTTGTTCCTCTTCCCCTGAATTTTTATCTCCGTGTAATTATCGGCCAAGGGGGGTCCGGCCTCTCCAGCCATAATAACAAATTAGAGCTGACTGCCAGCCACGGGATTATCGACTCCCCGTTTCGAGACGACCTCATTACTCACCGGCAGCACCTTTTAATTACTCGGCCTCCTCCGAAAATCTTTCCTTATGGATCCGCCATTTTCGGATGCGCTGCGTCGATGCGCTAATGCGTTTATTGTTCCTCTGGTGGCCGTTTATTTATGTACGCAGAGCTCTGTGTCCCTGCATGTGAGAGGGAGAGATTACAGCGCTGGTCGATACTATCTCAATTAACCCGAGCTGTGGAGCCCAGCACGTCAGCCGTTGCTCTGTCATTGTCAATAGCATCTATTCTGCCGTTTCTTAAGTAGCTCCTGACTGGCCCTGTGCTGCTCTAACAGACCAAGAGACTCTAGGAAATATGCCAAGCACTTAGAGGCCTCATGTAGAGATTTGTAAAAAAATTCTATAATGTAACTGACAAAGGCATTAAATCCATGGATGTACCATGATTATGTATAATTATAATATGAAAGGGTTACTGAGTGTGTGTTTCTGTTGTCAGTGGGTGAATGTGTTTAGCCAGGGTGAAAAGTAGGCTTGTCAGTAGCCAGAGCTGTGTTGCATATAATTTCCCTCCCCGTCGTCACTTTCCCAGGCATCTGAATTGATTAAGCTTGTGGGCGTCCAAATGGATGAGTCTAAGTGGATAAAAACGCAAATGAAATCACTGACAGTGTGAGACTGGAAAGGATTTTTTTTTATATGTTTAACCAAAAATTTCATGAAGATTTAAGAAAAGCATC
Organism: Clarias laeviceps; assembly: GCA_030014305.1. Classification (NCBI taxonomy): domain Eukaryota; kingdom Metazoa; phylum Chordata; class Actinopteri; order Siluriformes; family Clariidae; genus Clarias; species Clarias laeviceps. The sequence goes on from JAQMYJ010000037.1 coordinate 28,116,343, forward strand.
TTTTATTTAGGAAATATTATACTTCAGCTTACTTGTAGTTAACAATTTGTTCTATTTATTTTCTGTCCTGTATATAAAGATATCCTGTTAAATACACTCACTAGACACTTTTAATAGGAAAATGTGCTCATTCATGCCATTCTCCAGTCCCCAGTCATGTGATAAGCAGTGCAGTGTATGATATAAAGCAGATACAGGCCGAACACTTAAGTACATGTTCACATCAAACACCAGAATGGGGAGACGGTGTATATTCTGTGACTGGGTTCAGAACGCACAAACATGTCAAACCCTGAGGCAGACAGGCTACACGGCAAGACCACCCATGACAGGGTCAGACACAACAGTGGGCACACGCCCACCTAAAGCACACAATTGAGTAAGATTAAAAAAAATGCTTAGTCTTAGAATTTTTTTCATTCTCAAATTTACATTTTTGTTGTCATGACGTTAAATTAAAGTGTGTGTATAGGCAGTATGTTTAGGCAACGTAGCATGCTAATGGATCCTGGTGGCTGAAATCCTCAGACTGCCATGTGTGTGTGTGAGTGAGGAAGAGAGAGAAGTAGAGAGAGAGAGAGAGAGAGCGCACGACAGCATCTCTGCTGCGTTCAGGATTGGTGGCTGATAAATGAAAACCCTCCCTTGTGGTCTCTCAAGTGAGTAATAGAGCCCGAAATTTCATTTTGCAAGCGACTGATTTAATGATCCAAAGGGTAATTAATGGGCTGATTATCTTAATGTTAAATATGGCCAGCAGCAATTAGACTGACCTCCCGCCTGTCAAGGTCTGGGCCGTTCTCGCCTTTCAGTTAGGGCTGCTTTGGAGAGAGAGAGAGAGAGAGAGAGAGAGAGTGTGTGTCTGTGTGTGGCTGTGTGTGGGTGGGGGGCGGGTCGTAGGGGGTGGTTGGAGAGAAGTACTCGTTTCCTCCACACCTCCACCTCTTGGCCCAGATCATCTCTCACTTTTGCACCACTCAGACCTCAGGCAGATAATATTTTGGAGAGCCGTGGGGCCATGGCAAGGTTGTCTTGATGTCATTTAGATATTTCATTAGTGCTCTTTTTTTTTTTTTTTCTTAAGTGCTTCTCCTTTAATTTTGTTACACACACACATACACATACACACACACACACACACACACACAATCTTTTCTGCCCAGGTTTGCATTAAAATTTTGCTCTTATGACTTCAGTCTGTTAAAATCGTATATAGATTTATATTATATAGTAATTACAATAATAATAATCCCTTTAACTGTTGTGGCACAACATGTAAGCATAGAAATTCTTTGCATAGAAAACGCATTGCATTCTGCAACTATATGCAGTGTTTAATTATTCTGTAAAAAGTAATAAAGAAATAAATGTCATTTAAATGTTTATTTAAAATATCTGTCTATCTAAATCTCTCTCTATGTATATATACGTCTATTTATCTGTCTCAGTCTATCTATCAATATGTCTGTCCGTCTGTCTTTCTGTCCACCTATTTGCCTGCATATCTATCTATCTATCTATCTATCTGTCTGTCTGTCTGTCTATATCATATCTCATCATTTGATGCCCTTTTTAAAGTCCATCAGAAAACATCTCTTCATGCTAGTTTACTGAATCAAGGTTTATAAACACTATCAAGTCGAAACCCACACAAGCCACAATGCCCCCCCACCCCCCCAATTAAAACTAGTGCTGATTTAAGTGCTTGGTGAGGAGGTAGATCTTAAGTCTTCATTAGAAGACACTCATGCGTAGTTCATTCCAGGAGAAGGAGACAGTCCTGGTCTGAGCTTTGCTCTGCGTGATAAGTCTTGGCTTGCTGATATAAAAATGTTCAACACTTTTTCCAGCACTTTTTCATCGTAGCTGTTCCAAACAAACATTGTACTGGGCAAACGTTCTTGTAAATCTGGAATCTGTCTTGCTGGAGAAAGTGCAGGCACAAACAGCACTTCAGAACTATTGGCACCCCTCATTGGGAATGTGAAAGGTTTCAAAATCGATCAGCACTTTCACAGTTAATGTATCATCAGCAAATTACACATTACTATTTAGATCGACATGTATCTTGCATCCTGTAATTTTCTCGGCATGTGTACGTGCGCTTAAGTGTGCTTTTGCACACGTACACGTGACAGTAACTAGAAAGGACAACTATTGTAAGATTTAGGATTTGGCACAAGGTCTCTGTGTGCATCAGCCAGGCCAAATCTAAGTCTTATTGTTTTAATTAGTGTAATGCTGTCATGGACACCAGAGCTCACACACACACACACACACACACACACACACACACACACGGTGCCGAGCTGTATTAGTGGCCAAGGCAGCACTAGAGTGACAGCTCTGCTAATTGCACCTCGTGGTGACTTATTGGGAGGGTGGAGCTCGTTGGCGGCCCACACTGCAAACCCTCGCCTTCACGCTGACGTTTTGTAGCCTGTCAGCTAGTGTTAGCGTCACTTGGTGCATGTGTGTGTGTGAGAAAGAGGGACCATCCAAGTTTTAAATATATATTTTTTTACTTGCGATGGATATTTTTCATATTATTCAATCTGTTTTTGTTGTCGTAGGAATGTATAAATTAAGATGTGCTGTTTAGCAGAGCCGCTGCTGAGTGTTTGTTTGATCAGTGTCCTGGTGCTGAGTGATTCCCATCCTAAATCGACAGATGAGATATTGGTTCGACACGCACAGAGACAGCGACACACACACCCCCATTCACACAGAACCAGTCTCACTTAGCTACATGCCTCATCATGACCAATGCCTAAGCCATAATAATTCAACACTAAGTAGGTAAAAAGAGCGTCTTTATGGCTGATGATCAGTCTCAAAAAGGGCAGCGCTAACAGATTTCAAATTAAACGCGCCGCTTATTCCGGAACGGGGTGCAGGTGCACCTCCCCAAAGCCGTTCTCGGATTAGGCCCAAGGGATCCCGGAGGATGAGGAGGGGACAGGGCTAGTAATTACCCCCCGAGTCGGTGAGCTTCACACTGACCTCGTCTCGATTCACATCACCCAGAGAACCAATCACAGATCCTGCGCACCATTAACAGCGATTCAGATTTTCTCGAGTCGAATGCTTTCAAAAAACCAAAAGAGGAAATCGCTACTGCACGTTCTGCCTGCTCTTAAATGATTTGTCCATCATGTCTGTGTCCCCGTGTAGCCCTGTCCCTGTACAAAGCACCGAAGTCCATTTCATCAGCGTTAACTAGCTGTCCAGTGTGCGTCACTCTCTGGCCATTTCTCCCTTGATGAGTTCGGTGATAAGAGCTTACCCGTGGGCTGCATTTTAAACGCTGCTCTCAGTGCTCAGCCAGAAAAATAATTGGCTCCCGCAATCGGAATTTATCCGAATAGGAAAAGAAATCCTAGATTAGATTAGCCTAATGAGACATGATTCTTTTTTTTCTCTTTTTTTTTTTAACATGATTGCAGTTATGTCTAAACCAGGTTAACAAGGGCCCCGATTTAGTATTGACATTAAACCAGCTGACAAGAGCCAATCAGCACACCGCTGCACCCCGCTCCTCATGACTAGCTACGTTAATATGCACTAAAGCAAAAGTAATGGGCTGCTTTTCTGCCTGACTCATCACATTGTTAGAAATATACACACGCTTACTCCTAGTTCAACATTTTCCTTTTTCCAAAACATAGATTTGTATTTCAGTCGATTTGGTTGCAGTGCTTTGTATTCGTGAGCTTGGCTGCGCGTGTGCGTTCGTCAGATTAGATCAGAGGATCGGATTTTATCAGTGCTTGGAATGGCTCGCAGTGGCTTTGATTCAAAAATCACCCGAGCATAAAATATCCGCTCGAATCACTTCGGACGCTTATTTTTAAATCCCGTCTCTCCTTTTTCTCTGGAATTACCTCAATTATTTTTACAGCACTTATAGCACTTACTTTAAGCGCTGAGAAAGTTGGAGGGTTTAACTGAGCCAGGAAATATTGATTAAAGAATGATGTAAAGGATTTATTCCTTGTTTATTAACACTGTGTTCTCTGTCTCCCTCTCTCTCTCTCTCTCTCTCTCTCTCTCTCTCTCTCTCGCTCTCT
>JAQMYJ010000037.1:28120512-28161167 GCA_030014305.1 Clarias laeviceps
CTCTCTCTCTCTCACACACACACACACACACACACACACACACACACACACACACACACACACACACACACACACATGTATTCAGAAAACAGTTAATGCAGTAGATAAAACGCCACTTGTGGTTGTGTACGCATTTATTCATCTTCTTATTTAATTACTTATAGGTGCTCTTTAAACAAACTATGAATAAATACGTCAATAATTCTGAAGGCATTGTGCGAGTGGTGTGTAGTGACCGCCTGCTCTGTCCGCACATTTCAGATGTGATTCACTAGATGCACGTGTTTAACATCATATCCGTGTGGCCCATTGCCTCCAAAGTGCCTGATTTTGAGTGTAATGCAGGCCAGAGCGCACTCTGTCTGTAATAAAAAAAAGCACTGAGTTTAATTATCTGTGTCTATCCAAGGGCAGCTAACGACTAGCCTGGAGAGCATAATTGATTTCAGACTCCAGGTCCCCCTCAACACCCCTCCAACCCCGACATACACAAACCAAGTCACAGTTCTCTTTAAGATAAGATATATATATATATATATATATATATATATATATTTATTTTCTCTGTTGTTTTTTTTCCTGCAAATAAACGGCGTACATTCTGTCTCTTGCCAATTTTTTCATCTCTTCAAACGTTTTTAGGTTTTCAAAAGGTTTTAGGATGTTGGCAGTTAGACGATTTGCACCAGAACTGACTCTTGTCATACTTTTCGTGCCATGCTTACATCGAACCAGGACTGAGATCCGCATTAAAAAGAGAACGTTCACATGGTGTGTAAATGGGTTTGATTTAATTACTGCGCTGAGATGAACGAGTGTGTATGTGTGATTGGCTGTGTGTGCGCGAGCAGGTGAGTGCTCACCACTGTCTGTTTGACAGATTCGTCCTGTCAGAGTTCATTACCTGTGAGTCGCCGGAGCTCTAATGAGCTGAATTAGCGGTATAATTAGCCTAAAAGAAAAGAGCACCCGGCGTTGAGCTGAAGCAGACTCCTCTCTTCGGCCATGCCGGAATTAATGATTTCCTCCTCCTGCTGCCCCCCACCCTACGCCCCCTCCCATACATCTTCCCCCCTCAAACTTGTGCCTTTTTTTACTTCTGTCTCTGAATTAAGGGATATTGATGCTGCACACGAAGCTATTGACGTAGCAGTGGTATCGACATTACCATGTGGTGCCTTGGGTTAGCTGTTCAGGTGACAGAATTTTCTGTGAAGGAATTTTCTCTAAAGTGGATGTACGACACTTAGTGCATCAGTGTATCTTAATAATATATATATATTTTTAAATAATGATCCTTATACACCACATCTGTACTGTTTGTCCAGGTGTTGGCAGACTTGGTGAAATCCCTGTACTGAATGTTGCCCCAACAACTTTTTGTATTATAAAATTTAGAGTCAACACATGTTCTTTTCTCGATCTCTAATGTTTTTGTTGTCATAAGCAGAGCTTCGTTCGGCTCGCACGAGTGTGAACATAACCTAGAAACCCTTTATGGTGTGTTTACATGGGGGTAGGTGTATCTAGATAGTATGTGTGTGTGTTTGTGCCTATCTGTGAGTGCGTGTGTTATGAGCAGCAGCTGGGGGGCTGTCCGGTCACGGACGGGTGCTCGCATGGACGCCTGTCAGCGTTGGGTAAACAGCCGCCGGCTTTGAGCAGGACAGGAAACACTGGCAAGTGTGTAAACACTAGCCTGCAAAGCGCTCAGCCAGGGAGAACTCACAACACACACACACACACGCACACACACACTTGCACAGAAAACCGTCCTGACGGGGATTGACACTGGTTTCCCATTAATCCCTTCTGCATTCCGCCCCTCAGTTTCTAACGGCGATTAGGCAACATTCCCTTCTCCCGCGACCCCTCGTCCTGTAGCGCCGAGCCCTAATTAAGCTGTCACTCAAACCACCTCAGCCTCTGGACTTCCAGATCTTCTCAAAAGTCACCTTTTCATAAATTTACTCCACTTAACTGCACACAATTGAAAAAGTGCTAATTTAAGATTTACTTAAATGTGGCGTTCATTGTTCGTGTTCTGATGGTGTAGGAAGTGACTGTGTAAAGCAGTATTTTAATCAGCATAATTTGTATAATATATAAATAATAATAATAATAACTCGTTACAAATTATACAATTTAAAGCCCATCACGTAAGGTTTACACACAGTAAGGTACTGTTTTCCCCAAATTTATAGGATTTCCGAGATTTTTTTCTTTTGTGTGTGTGTAGTTTTTTCCACATAAATCCACTTATATAGTGGTATATAGAGTATGAAATGGTCCTTGTTTTGTGTATTTTGTAATCTGTGTCTAAGTGTGCCGTTTATCCTCTCTCTAACACCTGTCTGTATAAATCCCGACTCCTCGTCACTGTTCTCTTCATACCCATGACGTGCCTGACCACCTCCTTTCTTTCATGTACAGCTGAATGTGTGTGTGTTTTAAAATGGTTAAATAATTCAGGGAAATTAATAAGCAAATCCGCAGTTGTGGAATGATATTTATTTTGTTTGATTTTTTTTTTCTTAATGCATTGTTTTATTCAAAGCTTGCGTGTTTTTTATAAATTTTTTTGGGGTAGAATTTTGCTCAGTGGAATTCTCCTTCACACTTGCTCGTGCTCTCATTTCCCATTTCATTGCTGCCCCTGCCCTTGGCAACGTCGCTGGTCGAGGAAAGCATGCGTTTCAGGGTGCACTCGAGTGCCCCCCATTTCCTCCAACCACACAGAGACCCTGCCGAGCCTCTTCCTCTTCTCCTGCCCACCTCCTCCTTTCCATTCCCACTCCGCCCTTTCTCTTTGCCCATCTCCACCCCAGCTCCCAGGATGCTTTGTGCTGGGGCTGTGGCCCGTGCACCCACCGTCCGGCCCTCTCACTCACCCGAGGCTCGCAGCGCACACACTTAATACAATTCCTTAATGTTCCCATAGTTGCGGCTGCCCTCAACCGTCTCCACATCCGATCCTCGGCTTTTTACAGTTTCCACTGTTTGTGTGTGTGTGTGTGTGTGTGTGTGTGTGTGTGTGTGTGTGTGTGTGTTTGTGTGTGTGTGTGTGTGATAGAAAATGATTGAAAGCATGTGTTATATGTTATATAAGCTGTGTGAATGTAAACATGGCCAAGGAGATGAAATCTTTAGGCGTAGTGAGTCAGGGCCTATCAACACGAAGGCTCTTCTTTGATTAAAAACGATGTCACCAAACCATTGATCCTCAAAGGTATTGATCCGTGCTTGTCCTTTAGCCTCCTTCGTAGAATGTTATCTCCTCTAGCCCATGACACGCAGCTAATTTGTCATCAATTAGCGACCTGTTAAATTAGAAACAAGAAGAGCTAAATTCTTATTTTTCTAGTGAGCATAGCACCGCACGTGTCGCAGCTTTCCTCACAGATAGTATAAACACTTTCGGAAATCCGTGAAGGGACCCATTGCTTAATTTGTAAATCATAATGTCCTAGAAAAGCAGAGAAGTGGTGATAAATGTAAGACTGCGAAGAGGGGAACATCTATCCAATCCCTGTGGATTTTAATCGAATGAGGAAATTAACCAGAAATGTTTGCCGAATCCCTGTTGATTACTGGACGTTACAGCCATCTTTGTTAAAACAAGAAACACTCACATTACGTAATGTCTTGATTTACAATCTGTGCTTAACATCATACTAATGTTAAACAACACTATAAGCCTTACAACTCCACAGCTATCATCAAATCTTACTGTACAAATTTTGTCAAGGTGGTGCGTCGTTGCAAACAAGTTCTGGACCACTAAACCCAGGCTGTAGCAGATCCTGTTCCAGTACAAAGGAGAGCCTTGCATGCAACATTCTCCACTCTCAGCAGACACTCCGCTTGCAGAGGAAGTGGAACCTGGAGGGGGTTTCTCTGCTCTCTGTTCTCTATTTTTCAGAGATGAAGACCCCCTGATGGGCAGCTGTGCTTCAGGGGATAGCTCAATATCCTCTCCTCTGGGGCTCGATGCACTCCCCAAAGCCCTCACATGGGAACTGGGCCTGAACTAATCTCGGCCAGGCCTGAATGGAGCTGTTTACACTGTGGGGATTAACACAGATTAGTGCTATCATAGCACAGGATTAGTGGGAGAGCTAAAAACATGCTACTGATAGCCCCCTTCTGGGCTGGGCAGGGGCTTGGTTGACATTTCTCTCAAACTGTATAAACACACACAGAGCACCTTAAATAGCACCTTAAACGCTTCCTGTTCCTGCTTTCTATTCCTCACTCATCCTATTTCCTCTCTCACACATCACCGTCTCTCTCTCTCACACACACACACACACACACACACTCTCGTTTGTTCTCCCACACCCCATCCCCTGAATATGTGGCACAGCTTTTGTTTTATTTTTCTGTATACTGTTGCATACACAAACATTGTTCTTTCATGAACTGCATGGTGTGTGAAGGAAAAAATAAATAGTATCCAATATCAATCTACACAAATCCGTGAACTTTTAAATGTCACTCAAAGAACTCTTAAATGTCAATCAGAGTGAGAGCGGCGTCCAAATATTACTCCAATGTGAACCAGTGATGTTTCCACCTTACACATTAACGTTACTTTGACCTCCTCCTAATACTAACGCTGTGTGTGTGTGTGTGTGTGTGTGTGTGTGTGTGGTTCAGGGAGGAGCGTGAGCGCTGGATCCGGGCCAAGTACGAGCAGAAGCTTTTTGTGGCGTCTCTGCCGTGTGTGGAGCTGACTTTAGGCCAGCAGCTGCTTCGTGCTACGGCCGAAGAGGACATGCGCTTAGTGGTGCTGCTTCTCGCTCACGGCTCACGAGATGAGGTGAATGAGACGTGCGGTGAAGGAGATGGTCGCACCGCACTGCATCTGGGCTGCCGCAAGGGCAATGTGGTGATCACGCAACTCCTCATCTGGGTATGGACACACACACACACACACACACACACACACACACACACACACACACACACACGCTCCATCATTTTGTTCTGGACCAGTATAGTATCTGAGCTGTGTTTTATCATTTAGTCTTTTTATTTAAATCTATGTTTACTGTGGTGTGAGATCACATTCGATCCATAAACAATACATCTATTATAATGGAAGTTTAACAGCAGTTACATGTAGTTTACGTAACCGTTAGATAAACACCATTATATTTTAAATAACAAAGCTCTCCTGTGAGAGTTTCATGAGAAACATTTTAACAAAACTGTTTTTCCAATTCTCCCAAAGTGTGCATTTCTTGAAAAACTTCATAACTTGTGTTGATTAAAGAAAAAATTTAGAAGGATATACGTCATGTGTAAAAGTTAATACTCTGTCTTTTAATCTTGCGCTGTTCTGTAAAAACATAATCTTTTAATTGTAATTTTTAGTAGAATTAGTTATAAGCAAATACAACCTTGAATGGACAACATATAACTTTTTTCTTCATGCCATTATTCATTTAACAAAAATGAAGATTTATTTATTATTATTATTTTTTTTATTATTATGATTTTACCAAAAACACAGAGTAATCATCAGTTGCAAAATAATTCCACTAAGTTGATATGTGGTGTATTACAGCTTTAAGGCTGGATGTACAGATACCTTTGGGCGTTCAAGTCAAACCAGGACTTGTGGTGAAATTTCTTGTGAATGAAGGCGTGAAAAACCAATTGACCTTTACAGAAGTCTTCAAGCAAAGTACAGTGTTGAGACTCTTAGCCGCAGTAAAACACTTGAATGGTGCAAACGTTTTAAAGAAGGCCGTATGCCCGTGATTGATGATCCCGGGCCAAGTGGCTCGGAGCCCACTGTAGGTTTTCCTGTGTATATTCAGCACGTGGAATTCCTGATTCCAACATATCAGTCTGTGAGAACTTTACACACAATCATTCATGAACAGCACTTGCATTACATTACATTACGTTATATTGCAGGAGCTAAGCTGAGAGTTATTGCCACATCCCCCGTACAGTCCTGACCTTGCTCCAAGACACGTCCACATCTTTGGGCCATTAATGGAGTTCCTGGGAGGCCATCATATCAGACATAAAGCAGGCAGTGTAATCATGCCTCCAGTGTACTTTCTACCTTGATCAGGGGAATTACTGTACTGTATAAGAGGAGTGTTTACTCTCATTAATGTGTTCGTTTATTGTGCACCAAAAGCCCCCCCCCCCCTTGTTCATACTACTCAGTAACAGTATAGTTTGCCTCAATCTTTATATATTATTGTGTTTACTATTTTTGACACCTGCAACAAAAGTCATTGATTGTAATGTGATTTTACATAACGTCCATACATCATGAGCTCTGATTCGCGTTCTGTCGCTGTGTGATTGTTGTTTTGTAACTCTTCGTCTTTCTGTGTCCCTCCAGTACGGGGTAGACATCATGGCGCGTGATGCCCACGGCAACACAGCACTGGCCTATGCGCGCCAAGCCAACAGTCAGGAATGTGTGGATGTGTTGCTGCAGTACGGCTGCCCGGACGAGCGCTACCCACTCATGGCCACGCCCAACCTCTCGCGCAGGAACAACAACCGCAACAACAGCTGCAGCAGCACAGGGAGCACTGCCCTCATCTGAGACACATTTCACATTCTCAGAAATAAACTCACATACACAACCAGTTGCATACATGCACCCTTACCCTCATACTAACACAAAAGCACACACCCAGCTCTTCCTCCTCTTTAGAGACAGATTGAGAAACACGAGATGATGAAGAGAAAACGCTAACAGAACCACTGAGTTTGCACTCGCACTGCCTCGCACCACTACTAGCTTCTTATTCTCGCTGCGTAGCCGATCACAACGGCGCTCCATCATAAGGCAGCCTGTGCCGGGAGAACGGCAGCTTCGTGTTCGCCAAATAAACTTTCTGACCATGCTGCTGCCTCCGCCCACAAATCCCACAAGATGCACGGAGACGATTGGCGAAAACAAGGCCAAACCAGGAGCTCAGCGAATGGCAGGCTTACATGTCCATTTAGGCTTCTCACAGCAACTCGGTCCTTGTGCCTCCCCTTTTTTTTTTGGTGCAGCTCCTTGTGTGACTCGAATGCAAAGGAAGTGACGCTGGATCAGTTCCAGAGATCCTAGAGAACTTCAGCAGCGATTTCCTCCTCGGTGCTTTTAAATGCACACGTTCTGTTTTACTTTGGTCCTCTGCCACCCTTTAAGCCAAATGTTTAGTACAACTGTGTGAATTTCTGCGCTTTGTACAATTTCGGTTTTCCTTTTTTGTTTTGTTTTTTTAAGTAATGTGAAAAGACAATGTTTCCAAGACCTATTCGGGAACGCATCCAAATAACACAAGGGTGATGACACGAAGAGGTTGGTTGTAAACTTTTTCAACAATTCTGGATTGTGTATGAGTTCATTGGGCATTTGCGGACCATGTGAAAACCTAAACTATTTGTGTGAATGGATCAAGCTAGCTTTGTGATTATACTTTTTACAAAACTAAAGGGAATTTCCTGTGATAGTTTTTTTTTCCCTGCATGCTTCTTTTCCCACTGCAAACAATCAGGTCTTATTTAGCCGATGAGTCACGTGATGACTGACACTAAAGTGACAAGCTTCTGACTCTGTTCTCTCAAGTGCTCGTCACAATCAAGTGTGCGTGCGAGAGACATAGCCAAGAGTCTTTCTTATTCCTGTTAGCCATATTGATAATATTGATCAAGACAGACTTGTTTTCAAATGAAACCGCATGCAGAGTGGAACAGGAGCTTGACCTCGCAGGCTGGTCGATATCAAACGCGCAGCGTCTGCATTTCTCGCGTGCTTTATGACGGAAACATTAGTGAGGGGAGAGCCTACAACCTCATTTACCTGTTCTTACTCAATATTAGGTGCTCAGGAGAAGCAGGAGAACTCTCTTCTATATTCTACATACTTATTCATGCCAGAGACTCTTACGTCTGTGTGTGTGTGTGTGTGTGTGTGTGTGTGAGAGAGAGAGAGAGACAGAGCTCGAACAAGGGGTCATTTGTCAGCATTGGCCAAAATGTCCATTCATTACTCACTCATCACTTTCCGAGGCCTTGGAGTGCAGAGCCCTATTTGGCTCAGTGAAGAGATGGCTCGTCTTTTTCTGCGCTGTATCCTTTTCATCGTTTTCACTCTATCACTTTGTCTTTTATAGAAACACTCTGGTGAAAACCTGGTAAAAATGAAGAGAATATGCTTTGTTTTGTTGTTTTTTTTCCCCAAAAAAAAAGTCCTTTTAATGTTTCAGCCCAAGTTCCACGGGCTTGATGCGAGGCTGTCAAACGATCATGAGCAAGTGTGTGTGTGTCTGTTTGTTTGCAAATTTTCTCTAATCTTTTACCTCTCATTCCTAGTTGTTGTTCTTTGTCTCACTTGTGTGTTTGTGCTGTACAGGCTTGAGCCCTGACTGACCTGTATTTAAGCAATACGAAGCCAGATGAAAGCCAGGCGACTATCTGAAGTAATAATTTTCCACACCAGTATTGGCTGTTGTGTTGCTCTGAGAAATGTAAGACTCTGTTTCAGGTCATGTGTCATTACGAAAGTTGTGTTCGAGAAAAACTTTAAAATAGTAATAATAAAAAAAAATCATAAAAAAAAAAGAGAGAGACATGACACCACTAGCTTTAGGGTTTGTCATTGGTGAGGTAACGCAAGTCTTTAGTCTGTAACACTAAACATGTAGGAAGGTGTTCGACCTGTCAGGGTTGCTTTATGGGTTTTAGGACCGTGTAGGGATGAGAGTTCGTATTGAAAACCTCTGTGTGTCTCCTGAAGGGCACTATATGGAGAGAAATGTGTGTTAGAAAGAGTGTACAGAGTCTAATGAAAGAGTTTAGCTGTAAAGTGTTTGTATATAATGTAGCAGATCTGTAGAGGTCTCAGCACCGTACACAGTAATTTATGACACGATGCTTTAAGGCATAAACACACATGTACACACACACACACACACACACACACACACACACACACACACACACACACACACACACACACAAATCCTAATAATTAACTCACACTATCGTGCCCAGTTCACGTCCTTTCTGTGAAAGCCTGAGCTTTTCGGTTTCTGATCCTTTTTGCATGCATGAATGTAAATTTCCTCATAAATGACTGACAGCTGATATTTGAACCTGATATTCGCCTTTTTTCCTCCTGATGTTCGTTTAGTCACTCTTTTATCTTCAAACAGTCCGTTTCTATCACCATGTGTCCTGTATGTTATTGAACTGGCAAAGAATGAAGGAGTCATTGCACCACCATCACCACCTACTCAACCAATAGCAGAAGAGCAACCAAAGCAGACTCTGCTCCGCGTGAGCAGTTGCGGGTCTCTACGTCTGTTTTAAGCTGCTTTCATGCATCTGTGATTTTAAACCAGTATCTGCTTGCCGTGTAGCCGCCACCTTCTGTACATAGCTGTAAAAAATTGTTTGAAACATCACATTTTTTTTGCTTTGTTGTTATTTTGTTTTGTTGTTTTTGTTACCTCAGTTTGTCGACAGTATCCTTGATGCGTCCAAACCCGAGAGACCAGATTATTTATGAGCGAATATGCTAATCTAAAAGGGGTGGGGCTGTGTCACTACTTTTCCTTTTGTATTTTTTTTTCCTTTTACAGACTATTTGCATTACTATCATGTCAATACGATTGTCCTTGTTGTATATCTAATTATTATTATTATTACTATTATTATTATTATTATATTGAGTTTGTGTCAGCTGTACAGTTCTGTGTTGAAAAATTATACCTGATGCAGAGTCTTATACTGTAATGTGTCTCCTTTCAATAAAGAAAATTACTTCGTAATATAACACCACGGGCTGGTCAATTTAGTTTATTCTGAGGTGTTTGCAAAAAAAAAAAATGATGTGTTGATGTGTGGTATGAAAATGGACTGTTAGTAATATGCTGAATAGCACAATCATAGAACCTAAATGCATATTGTAACAAGTTTATTTATTAACACACCTAACACTATGGGCCATTAAAGTTTCCATATTTTACTATTTCTTTAACACACGTTTTAGGGCGCTATAAAGCCTATTATGGAGTAGGTCATGTCTTGTCTGGCTCTTGCTGAACAATAACATTTTATATGTTAAAATCCTTTTTTAATTCTTAGTTTATTTCTGTGATTGGTCAGAAAGTTATAAGTTAAAACGCTTCGGAGGACACCCACGTCACATCATCTACTTCCATATCAATGCTAGCGGCAATGTTGGCTGAAATGCTAGTAAAAAAAACTGTAAGCAGCAAGCACTACAACAATTGCGTGAACATGATCTTCAACATCGCTTTGTGAGCAGCTCTCCTGGTTTTATCATTACCGGAATGCATTTGAGCTGCCTATTGCATATTGAGTCCATGGTTTAAAGCTGCCATTCACAAACTTTGTTTGTCCTAATAATCCCACCCCAGTCTCTGATGTAAGCGGTTCTTTGTTCTTACCCAGCATAGTGCTGGTTCTGCCATGGAACTGTTTTTCTGTGAGTGCCAGTGCTTTGGCTGTCTGAAAACAAAGAACTGGTTCAAAATTGGGCACCAGCTCCAAACTGGTTCCGGAACCACCTTGGAGAAAAAGGGGTAACAAAAATGAGGTTCAAATTTTTTTTTAATGGATGTTTTTTCCAAACTTCCATTTTCAGTGACCTAAAAGTAAAAATTTGCAGATTTAATAATTTTACAGATACCCATGTAGATGTGGGCAATTCCTTAAATGCTGCTAGCTAAAATGTGCAGTTTGTGATCAGGTACCTGCTACCAACTTTTGCTGCTTCTGCACCATAATATATTAATTATAATTTAGTTGCCCTACAAAACCTACTGAGTATTAAATGATCATTTCCCCGCTGATATTAGAGTGAGGATGAGGCTTGTGTAGAAATTGTCTGATTTTAATGAGGTCATGAGACTGTGAGTGATGGTGATAACACTATATACTGTACTTCATGAAGTGAACACTATAAACCTATATTTGTTTAAATTTTGTCAAGTCGTTTTTACAAAGCGGCGGCACAGTGGTGTAGTGGTTAGCAATGTGGCCTTGCACCTCCAGGGTCCGGGTTCAATTCCCAACCAGGCTCGATTCCCGTCTCTGTGTGCATGGAGTTTGCATGTTCTCTCCGTGCTTGGTGGGTTTTCTCCAGGTACTTCGGTTTCCTCCCACAGTCCAAAGATATGCAGGTTAGGCTAATTGGCATTCTCAAAAAATTGCCTGTAGTGCATGTGAGTGTGTGTGTGTGTGCCCTGCGATGGATTGGCACCATGTCCAGGGTGTACCCCGCCTCGTTCCCTAGGGTTCCTGGGATAGGCTCCAGGTCCCCGCGACCCTGAATACAGGATAAAGCGGTATAGATGGTGAGTGAGTGAGTGTTTTTACAAAGCATCTTTAAACTGCAACTAAATCTTTAAATTTGAACAAAAAATTATGAGAACACCACCTCACACACACACCATAATTCCCCAGTCATTAAGTAGTGCTACACTAAACAATATTTTTGGTTAAAACGGCTCATGTTCAGTTCAGTGGCACGTAAATAACACACTGAACCCTTGCACTCATGCTTTTAGAACTTCCCATTCCATATTTATTCCTGTAATAATGACATCCATAGGTCTGGGAAGGCTTTCCACTAAATTTTGGAGCGTCTGTGGGGGTTCACCCATTCAGCCGCAAGAGAGTTACTGAGACGCTGATGTTAGACAGAAACGCCTGGTGTGCAGTCGACCTTCCAGATCCTCCAGTACAAAGGTATCCAGTGAGGGCCAGCCGAGTTCAACCAGCAAAGCATGTGTTCATGGAGCTACTTTGTGCTCAGAGCTGCTGTCATTGCTGTGAAATGATGGCCAGTAAAGGGAAATTGTTATGTTATTAATGGGACGTTTGGTTTCATCTTGGTAAACAAAAAGCCTCAGAGCACAAATAAGCTTAGGATCAATCAATTCATTTGCCTAATTTTTAATGTAGACACTTTAAAAAAAAAAACAATCCTTAAAATTCAGATCATCATTTCCCTCCTGAAAATATGCAGCATTAGGGTTGTGACATTAAACGGGCATGATTTCATTACAGTGTACAGATTTTCTACAAACTCTGCATTTTAGCATTACTGTATATTATGGTACCCTTGTACCATGAAAACTTGAATTAAAAAAATATATATATAATGTAGATTTGAAAATGTTTGTCATTTTTTGAATTAATTGTCTCAGATAAACTGGTGCTGTTGATGAGACATTTTCAGGTTGTGCATGGAACATGTCTGAATCAGCCCTCAAATTATACAAAGAACGTGCTTGAATTCTGCATTTTAACGTGAAACATAAAATAGTAATTTTATATATACTATATATAAAACACTGTATATACTGTGTATACTTATATATATGAAATTATTAAATCCGTAATGATTGCTTACATTTTTTCCTGGCCATACAGTGTGTGTGTGTGTGTGTGTATATATATATATATATAGATAGATAGATAGATATTTCAAGTGTTTATTTCTTTTAATGATGATTTTGGCTTATAGCTAATGAAAATCCAAAATTCAGTATCTCAGAAAATTAGAATATTACTTAAGACCAATTTAAAAAAAAAAGATTATTAACACAGAAATGTAGGACTACTAAGAAAGTATGAACATTTACTGCACACAACATTTGGCCAGGGCTACCTTTGCATTAATTACTGCAGCAATGTGGCATGGCATTAAGGTGATCAGTCTGTGGCACTGCTAAGGTGTTATGGAAGCTCAGATTGCTCTGATAGCAGCCTTTAGCTCTTTTGCATTTTTGGTTTTGGTGTCTTGCATCTTCCTCTCCACAATACCCCATAGATTCTCTAAGTGGTTTAGTTTGTCTGGTTCAAGTGTGGCTTGACACAAGGAATGCGACAGTTGTAGCTCATGTCCTGTATACGTCTGTGCATGGTGGCTTTTGAAGCACAGACTCCAGCTGCTGTCCACTCCTTGTGAATCACTCAAATTCTTGAATGGGCTTCGTTTCACAGTCCTCTCAAGGCTGCGGTTATCCCTGCTTGTGCACCTTTTTCTACCCATTTTTCCCCTCCCATTCAACTTTCTATTAATGTGCTTGGATACAGCACTCTGTGAACAGTCAGCTTCTTAACCGGACTGAGAGACCATTTAAACACTCAGGAAACCTTTGCAGGTGTATTTAGCTAATTAGCTGATTAAAGTGTGACATCATGAGACTCCAATATTGGAGTCTAAGTTTCTGAGATACTGATTTTTGGGGTTTTATTAGCTTTAAGCCATAATCATCAAAATTAAAGAACTAAACACTTGAAATACTGTATATTAAGTTGTGTGTAGTTAATCTATAAAATACATTATATGAGTTTCACTTTTTGAATTTAATTACTGAAAAAATAATGTTTTGCTGATGTTTTATATATCAATTTTTCCCCTCTCTTTTTAATTAAAAGTCTTAAATCCAATGATACTACAACTAAATTCATACCTTCAAGTGTGGATAAAAAACTACTGCTCCTAGATAAAATCATCACTCATTGATCTGAACTTGGAAAATTTTTCACACAGCTTTCTTTTATGATTTCAAAATAGGTGAGTTTTTAAACAATTTAACATCAGTGGCATGAAATTCAGGGAAAGTGTTTGTCATTTTACATCATCTATATTATTAAAACACAATTTAATGTTAATTTACAGATTTAAAAAAATAAATGTATTGTCACCCTCTAACATTAAAATGAGTCAAAGCCTCTGTATTGAAATGTAAGCTTGTTTCCATGTTTAAGGAACAAATGAAGACAATAATAAAATGTAAAATCTTATTTTTATTCTAAGTACAGTAAGGGATGTTATTTAGTGCTGCTTGAAAATGTAACTTTTTGTCCTAAGCATTAATTTAATTGATGGATTTGCACAAGATCAATCACCTCATGTCCTTCCTCACAAACAGGAGTGTGTGTGTGTGTGTGTGTGTGTGTGTGTGTGTGTGTGTGTGTGTGTGTGTGTGTGTGTGTGTGTGTGTGTGTGTGTTTGCTCTGCAGGTCCTCTGAGACGCACTGGGATTGTGTAGTGTAGATGAAGGCATTTCATGCCAGGCCCTGTGGACTCTGCTGAGGCTCTAATGGGATAATGGTGCTCTAATCCTCTCCTCGTTCTGTCTCTCTGACTCTTTTTTTTTTTCTCACTTTCTCTCACTCTCTGTCTCAGGAAGCTTCACAAAGCAGCTGGGGAGGGGACAGAAGGACAACGCTCACGCTCACAAAAGCCCCCTGACCAGGGAAGGACAAAAGGGAGCCTCAGCAGCCAGAGACAGCAGATGTAATTAAAGAGATCAGACAGGACCGAGGGGGAAACTGAACAGTGTGCAGAGAGGAAATGGACATTGTGCTGAGATAGGAGGAGTTTCACACAAGAAGGCCGACAACTGTCAGTTTTATATCATCAGACTAGACCATGCCTGGCTAAAAATAAAACTCACATACTAAGATTTCATTCAGTCACCGTTAGCTTTGATTACAGCACAAACTCTGTAAATGTAAAAACACCGTCTCCAGAGGCTTGTACAGTGTTCATGTGCTTCCTTTCTTATCCTGATGCATCTGTTGCTCTTGAATAGTGACGGTCTGAACTTATCAGACCACCTGACATTTCTCCATTGCTCTAAAGTCCAGTCTTTATGCTCTCTAGCAAACTGAAGCCTTTTTAGATTATTCTCATGAACATGTGGTTTTCTTATGGCCACACAGCTGTTTAGTTCCAGTCCTGTGAGTTCTCATCACAGTGTTAATGCATGGAAATGCTCTTACTTTCACTATTAAACGTAGCTGTTTTTGTGATTTTTTTTCCTCATCATATTTCTTAAACAAAGTTGATGAGTCAGCATTATCCTTCCAGCTTTTGATAATGTATTGAAAAGTTCTTAACTCTATTTAAATAATTTTAAATATCCTTAGTTGTTTTTTTTTTTTGCTTGATATAGCCAAACAATTTGATCTTTTTAAAATGGTGCTTCATTATTATTATTATTATTATTATTATTATTATTATTATTATTATTATTATTTAGTTTGTCTAAAATAAATAAGATAATATATCTTGTCTAATCTGATATGAATATTCTAGCTATATAGCTCGATGAACTTTTTCAAAAAAAATAGTCTATGTTTTGCTTCCAAATATACATGTTTATTATAGTTTATAATAAACTATAATATGGTCATGGTGGATCCTATTCTGGGATCATGACACCCTCAGTGGGAGTCCATCACAGCGCACTATTAATACAGACACATATTCACATGCTCATTCACAACTAACAAGAGTAACTGATCCACTTGCTGACGTTTTTTTGGAAAGCAGGGGAAAAAAAACACAGAACCCAGAGAAAACTCATACAGACATGAAATGTTGCAAAACATTCCCCATTCAATAATATAATTTGGATTGAACTGGGGAATCTGGACATGTAACCAGTGCACATCTGGCTTGCCTCTAAACAACATTTTAAGAGTAATCATTATAATCTAGTATTGTAATGTAACAAAGTTCAAATACCTTAATAATGTATTTAGGTAGAATTTTCACATATCTGTAGTTTACTTAATTACATACATTACTTACATACAACTTTTACTTCAGTTCAGTTCAGTTTTATTTATATAGCACATTTAACAATGGTCACTGTAGCAAAACATCTTTACTGAATCTAAAAATTATGGAAATGAGTTTAAAAAGTGTAATGAAATATTTATAAACCATAAACATCTGATTGTCCCTGATAAGCAAGCCGAGGATAACGGTGGTAAAGGAAAAAATCCCTGAGATGGAAACTGCGACCCCATCTTCATTTGGGTGATAACTGATAGCAGGGATTGAACTGTGTGTGTTTTACTACATTTCCTAAATAAAATGTTTAGTTTTACTCTGATTCATGTCACATCACATTGAGGTGAATTAAATTAATTTAGATTTAATAGACCCACAATATCAATGTTATTTAATGTTAGCTAGTTAGTTATTATCAGATATTTAGCTAATGTGATGGCCAGGCTAATGTGTACAAGCTAACATCACTTATTACCTTACATTCAGATTTTTAACTGATATTGCACCATATTATTCTTTACCATAAGAAAGCCATAATAAAACTTTTACTTACTTATTTTTACTTTACTTAAGTACATTTAATATTTGAAAATTATTTTTGATACCTATGTGTAGTAAATATCAGACACTTTAAGACTTTTCTTCAAGGTAACATTCTAAAATCTGACTTTGGTAACTTCTACCAAAGTTAAGGTACTTGTACTTTTACATAATCCTGATCACGGAGTAAGGAGGCTGTGGCGCAGTGGAGCAGGATTGTTCTGATGAAAAGGCTGCCATTGTGGAGCATCTTGTCCAACTCCAGTCTGATCTTCTCTTGTCATAAATCAGTCCCACTTCCCCTTGTGATGGAGTTCAGTGAAGCAAAGTGCTGTTTCAGTGTATTAACACAGCTGTGTTCATTTATCAGTGTGTGTGTGTGTGTGTCACATCCACATGCTAATGGCATTAGAAATGCAAGAGATCCCCTGAAATGAGGCGTGAGCAGGGCCATCATGGTGTGATGATAAACTTGCTATGTTCAAAGGAAAGAAGAGCTGCAGGAGTGTCTTTTCACATTTTCACATTTTCACATACACACACACACACACACCAATATTGGAGACTGGCAGTATATGATGCACCCCAGGGCCACCACTAGAGATACTTGGTCCTTGATAACCTAATATACTGGGTTCCCAACCATGAGGAAGCAAGCCATTTTCCATTGCCATAAAATGTTTAAAGGCCCTCTATCACACAGGGGCCCTTGGACTTGTCTTTGCTCACTGCACACTGCTTGACAACAACACCGATGATGCAATGCTAGTTTAAAATATGCTTTTGGAATAGTAGTCTTATTTTTATCTTATTTAAAGTAGGAAATAAAAACATGAATATTTCTTAACATGTTAAAAAGTGTTCATTAAATTTTATTATTTTCATAATAAAATAAATGTATGAATAAATCAGAATCTCAAAAAATTTATTCTTATACATGAGGCATATCTCATCTTATCCCAAGCTGATAAAGGAAATAATGTAGAAGATTGCATATGTCACTTGTATTAAGAGTGTATCTCCAGGTTTATAGACACAAATAATAATGAAGCACAAGCACCAGAGTACTAGAATGTTTATCAGACACATGTATGAGTTGCTGACTGGTGAATCCTATTAGAGTGTGATCTATGTGATTTCATTCATAAAATGTCGAGTGAATTACTTTCCTATTTGTTCTGCATGTACAAATTTGGTCAGTTAGGTGTGTGTGTGTGTGTGTGTGTGTGTGTGTGTGTGTGTGTGTGTGTGTGTGTGTGTGTGCGTGTGCATGCGTGTGCCTCAGATGACTTATTGGTCCTCTAGCCAGTGCCTATTAGGTGACATGAGTCTCATGGCTTGTTCTCCATCAGAATTAATCATTGGAGGTTAATTTGAGTCTTAGACAAGTTGCTGTTAATTTAGTGCGCAAGGGACACGAAGGAGTGAAAAGCTGTAGGCCTGGCCGATTCCCCCAGGGCCCATTTATCTGTCCGGCACGATGGCTGGTCTTGATTACTATTTGCGAAAAATAAATAAATAAGTAAATAAATGATTAGGTTTAAGGCAATTGTCAGATCTCTCTCTTTCTCCTCCTCCTCCTTAGTTACACTTTGGTCATCTTGTTTCTTTCTGCACATTTTACCTCATGTTTCTCAAATCGTTGTATTAGCCTACACTTTTAGAGCACTTGATCTTAGAGCTTATCTAGTCCACTGAGGCTCGCTTATGGACTGCTCCTCACAGAATAACTGCTCCTATATGTGTATTTGATGCTTCCCATTTGGGAGACGTACAGCCAGTTTGTGAGTTCTATAAAGAATATGTTGTTGAAGTTCAAGCTATAAATCAGTGTGTCTGACTTTTGTGCTTTTTTTGGATCATATATAAAAGCATTAAAGGCACTGACAGGTGAACTGAATAACATTGATTATCACATTATAATGGCAAAGGGTGTGATATATTGGGCAGCATGTGAGCAATTGAAGCTGAGGTGTTGAAAGCAGGAACAGTAGTCAAACATAAGGGTTAAAGCAAGTATTTATATAATAAATAAATAGTATTGAATGACTGGGTCAGAGCATCTCCAGAACAACAAGTCTTGAGGGTTGTTCCTAGTTTTCAGTTAATAGACAATGATCTGAGAAAGAACAACCAGGGAACTAACAAAAGGATTATGCACACAAAGCTCACAGGGGAGCAAAAGCTGACTTGTCCACTCTAATACCACGGAAGAGCGTGTGTGTCACAAAT
Source organism: Clarias laeviceps (assembly GCA_030014305.1). Lineage (NCBI taxonomy): Eukaryota > Metazoa > Chordata > Actinopteri > Siluriformes > Clariidae > Clarias > Clarias laeviceps. Next base: position 28,138,883 of record JAQMYJ010000037.1, read on the forward strand.
TAATAAAAACATTTGCTGCATAGAATTTCTCATGCCTGTGTCTACCACCAAAGGAAACAGAAGTGGACTAGGGGGCATTGGAAGAAAATGGCCTGATCTGATCAACGTGTGTAAGGCAAGGAAACCTGTGGAACAGATGACAGGAAGCCTTGTGATACTCTGGGCTATGCTCTGCTGGAAAACCTTGGGTCCAGGCTGATTCTTTCACAAGTACCACCTACCTAAATATTGCTATAGACCAAGTAAACCCCTTCATGCCAACACTATTCTGTAATGCTCGTGAGCTCTTTCATAGGATAATGTGTTCTGGAATGGATTGAGGAACATGACAAAGAGTCATCTCGATCTTTAAATGTCCCAGATTGAGCTTCTGTGGGATGTGCCTGACAAACAAGTCTTTTTTTCCCCACATTGCAGCTTACAGCACACAGAGAGGATCTGCCGCACCACTGATACCTCAGCACACCTTCAGAGGTCTAGTGGAGTTCAGGAATCGACAGCTCAGAGCCGACAGCTCAAGGAAGAGCTACACAATATTAGAAAGCTGGTTTTAATATTATGGCTGATCGATGTGTAATTATATGATAATATATTGTAGTTATTTGTTTTGGCTATTTATTCATTCATACAGCATTGTCCAAAAAGCATAAACTTCTTGTAATGTCACTGACAACACAAGTTCTTAATACAACCGAGATTTTAGTGGAGAATCTTACTGAATGTGTCAACATTTGCTGTTTGGTATTTTTGGTATGTCCTGCTGTGGTGTATGTGTGGCGCTTCAGAGCCCCGACATTTCCCTTCACTTCACAATGCAGATCAAGTATTTCATATTTCGTAATGTTTTATGGTTTTTATAATTAAAAAAATAATAATAATTAAAATAATGTTTAAGCATTCTTAAATAAAATATGTTAATTGTATTTATTTTGTGTTTTAAATGTAATCATTTGGAACGTTCTATTTACATTTTCTTCCAAACAAACATTCTTTCATTCTTTTTATTATATTTTATTATTTTAAACAAACCTCAAATTTGTTTTTCTTTTTTTCTTTATAAATAATTGCATACGTGTTAGCATAATGTTAATTTGAACTTCATTTGGTCTTTAATTCTGGTAGTGTGTGAAACGAATAGGCTTTAATTAACACACACTGCGTATGAGATGAGGATAAAAACATAATAATAATAATAATAATAATAATAAAGATTGCCTCGCATTCCTACAGCGCAAATTAGTTTAAAAATTAAAATAAAAAATTAATTGCAAATTTAATAGTGTAACTTTGATTACAGCAGACAAATAATAATAATAATAATAATAATAATATGTAGTTCTTTACTCGGTAATGTATGAAAATGAAAAATGAATTTTAAAAAACACCAACACGAGTTTTTTCACAATCACGGTCCACTTTAATGCACACAATCTCGACGCATTAAACTCTTCGCATGTTAGCAACTCTTTGCACAATATCAAATAAATTAGCAGCGTGCCCCCATGAAGAACAAAAATACCAAAAGCAGAAAAAAATAATGAGTATTAATTATAACAAATAAAAACAATAAAAACACGTGTGAATAGAACAGACCATAATCTCGGAGGCATGACTGTTTTTTATTCAGTGCTTCAGTAGATCAGAGCCGCAAAAGTGCTCCGTTTAATAGATCACATTATCATCTCTGTTAAAAAAAAGCAAACAGACACACACACACACACACGCGCGCGCGCGCGCACGCACAGGACACTACAGAGAAACATAATGAAAGTTCACATTCTTTAAATCTACAGGGAATTTGTTTATTCGTTTGGTCCACGGCATCTGTGTGTGTGTGTGTGTGTGTGTGTTTGTGTGCTCTTGTCTGTGCCCAGCTACCAGAACTTGGGCTGCGTCCCAAACCGCATTACACTGTATGTTAAAACAGCACACTATCTATAGTAACACTTCTGGAGGAGTGCTGTTGTGCCGCATTATTTACTACAAAACTCTGCAGTCTCGTGCGTTCAGACAAGCCGACACTGCCTCCTCGCCGAGGAGAAACGCAGCTATCCGCGTCTGGAGTCATGTTTGTAAACGAGTCGGAGTTGAGTATGTTTTAGTCCGCAGCTCAGCGCGGGTCACGGCCTTGCTTGCTCCAGCTGCTGATGTTGGCTCCGGATGGCAAAGCGGCTCACGTGCACGGGAATGGGCACCACTATTTTGGGGTTCCGTGACGGTTCCCCCGCCTTGGTGTTCACGTTGCCCGCCTTGACGCGCTTCCACTTCGCCCTGCGGTTCTGAAACCAGATTTTCACCTGCACCTCGCTGAGTTTCAAGGCGTGCGCGATCTGCGAGCGTTCTGTCAGCGACAGGTACTTCTTGCAGTGGAACTCTTTTTCCAGCTCCAGCAGCTGCTCGCTGGTGAACGCCGTCCGCCGCCTTCGGTTTTTCCCACCCGAGGCGCCGTTCCCGGAGCGCGCGCTCTCCTCCAGCCCCGCGCTTACCTCGCCGTCGTCTTTAGCACACAGAGAGCTGGACGCAGGGGCCATGTTGTCATCCGAACTGTAGTCCAGGTCGCTGTCCATGGAGAAACTCTCGTCCTTCCTGCCGCACTCGTCTTCTTTGGGATCGTCTTTGCCGTGACCTCGTACTGTGGGGTGGAAAAAAAATGTAACTGAATCAGACCACTTTTTCTTTTTACTGATTATGCATGAATTATAATTATAGCTATAAATGTATTTAAACTTTACTGTATTCAAAACATTAAAATCAGATGTATCGTGGTCACTGTTCAGTTACTTTTACGCACAATTGCACACGGAGTATGTTTTGGAGAGGCACCAAAAACAAGGTAATCAGAGGTCATGCGCACACTTTGAATAAACCTGCCAGGAGAGTCTGGAGAAAAAAAATGCTTTGGACCTCTCCGGTATGTTCCACTTGGGAAACTCATAACTGCACCATATACAACCGCACAACAACAATAATAATAATAATAATAATAATAAATTTGTTATTGATAATGATTATTATTCGAACAGTTAGCCATGCATAGAAACATATTTCTTTGGATCCTAAATTAATATTTTAATTGATCGCACTTTTACCGGGGCAAAAAAGAAACTTGTTTACCACAAAAATATTTACATCGTTTGGAAGATTAATTATTGGATCGCCATAAAAGAACCATTTGCAAAGTTCTTAATGGAAATAACTAAATAGTTTAACTAATTTGATTAAGATTAAACATAAACGAATTACCTCTTTTTATAATGTATATGCCGCTTTATGTCTCTTTTTTTGTAAAGTTGCGGGCATTACACTGTATAACCAGAAGTGTCCTTTGAACTTTCCATACAGGTTTAATTGATGGAGGCGACACTGCCTTCCTCTTACAGCTTCCCTGAAACCCTGAAACAGCACAGGCTCTTTCTTCATCCCTCAATTAAACTGGGCTAAATTAAGGAAGTCATGTGCAGTTCGCCTTCAGGCGCTGCTCTCTGAAGGCCTTTAATCCACACCTGATAAGTGGCTTTCATGCCTCTGCACTTTTCTCAGCCATGCACATAACACTGTATTTCCCGAGGCCGTTAAATCGTTATATTGTCATTAACAAATCGAGTGACATTTTACAAGACAGCAGTCCCTCTTTCATCTTTAGCGCACAAGCTCATTTCTCTAAATGAAACACTCATATAACTGATTCATTTCCACGCATTACTGTCATATAGACGGCATGCGTAAGAAGATTACACATGATTACTCCAGAGCCACAGGAGCCATTCACAAAGTTTAATAAATGATTAGTCCAGGCGTCCTTAAATCTCAATAAAAATATTTATTAAGTAATTTGTTGCTTTGATATTCTAAAATAGTTCTCTTTTTTGTAGTAGGCCTTAATAAAACACGAAAAGTGACCAATAAGGTTCACTTTAGGAAATAAGGTGCCATTTTGTGCTTTTGCTTGTTAATTTTTTTTTTTTTTGCTCTCAGCTTTATCATAATAATCATAATATTAACATAACTGCACTTTTAGGAACAAATTTAAAACTGAACCTAAATAATAATAATAATAATAATAATAATAATAATAATAATTAATTAGAAAATTTACATTGCTAATAAAAAGACAAACAATGTTCCCATGATAGTAATAACAATCTAGATTATTTATTTGTGAAAGTGGACCAGGACACAAAACCAGGTCTATCTCATAAATTGTGCAAACTCTCCGATGCATGAACATATAACAATACGGTCTATGAGTAATGTTCAGTAAATACGAGCCTGCACTGCCCTCATGTACATGTTTAGTGTTTGACAGTGTTACCTGTAGCGGACTGCAGAGGCTCATCGTGGAAGGGCAGAAGCGCGGCGGTTTCTTTGCTCAGGAAACTTTTCCCGTCTTCTGCGTCTAGTCGGATCTCATGAGATTTGTCAAAGGCCGCGTGCAGAGCCTGCGTACCAAACTTCCGGGCCGCTTCCGGGTGCTGGGGCAGGCTGGCCATGAGGGTGGAGGTGAGCGCCATGCCCTGCGCCAAACTGGAGCAGAACGCGCCGGGGAGAGCGGCCGGTAAAGCGGCGAGTTGATGATGAGGAGGCGCCTGTGTCAGACCAGGAGGAGGTGGAGGAGGAGGTGGAGGAAGCACCACAGAGCGGTAGGGCATGAACATGGGGTAACCAGTGTACACGAAGTGCCCCGGACTGGGCTGCTGGGAGCCGCCGATGAGCGAGTCGATGCTGAAGGCAGTGGTGTTTCCCACCGGGCGCTGCATCATGGCGAAGGAGGAACCGAACGCGGCACTCATAAGCTCGACTAGTTCAGACTGGGAATTTAGAAAAGTTCACAGTGACGCAGAGTTAGCGGCTCTCCTCACAACTTTCATTCACCTCAAATCCAAGCGGAATCACTTTCACGCGTTACAATCCCGACAAACTATGTGTGCATGTGTATGCGTGCGCGCCTGCGCGGGCACGCCGGAGCGCGTGGGTGTGAGTGTGGTGAGAGTCAAAAGCCCCCAAAAGCACAGAGGAAGAAGGTCCGGTGTCCGCAGCAGGTGCTGAGGTTAGCGCTGATAATCCTGCGCAGACTGTGCGCTGTCCGCGTGCGCGCGTTTCAGCTCGAGTCTCCTCTGAATACGAACTTTAAAAGCACAATTTAGGTAGAAAAATAATAACAATAATGCACCAGTATACCTTCTGCGGTATCTTCGTTCCTTTCACTTAATTTCAGCCTCGGTAGTCACCTCTCACTCCAGCTCTCCATCTGTGACCAGCTGCTGATCTGAGAGTTTGAATTGCGCTCCTTCGGTTTAAGCGCCCGGACCGCCCGCCAAAACCACGCCCACAATTTCACCTGCCATTCCTATTGGTCCCCGAGAGCGCTGACACGGAGCATCCCTGACGCGTCGCGTCGCTTTATGTCGGATTCAGTACTGTATATAACACTGCTCGTTTACCCATCAGCGCCTGTGCATTTCTGCTTTAACACCTCAGTGCTACTGACTTCTATTTATGCACATAATGAGATGAATAATAAGCATTAACTCTAAATAGTAAACGCGTTTAAATAATTAAGCCTGTTATTTTGATCTTCTAAAATTGTTAGGCCTTAAAAACATGTGAATGGATCATTAAGGTACACTCAGTGTTGTTCAGTGTTCATGTTTTTAAAAATGTTTTCCCACAGTGACAGTGAGAGACCTATTCTGATGAATAGGTCTTGTTGTCAAACAGGGTGAACAAAGCAGCTTTAATAAAGAGTGTGTGTGTGCAAGGCATTTTTATACATATTAGAATTAATACTATACTAATATGTAGACGTACAATAAAGCATACATGAGTAAACATAAATAGCAAACTATTTATACATGCTATAAAACATCCATCTTTCAGAAAAAGTACAAATCTCTGCTTTTACTTTACTTCGTTGGTATTTTCATACTTACACCTACAGCCCCAAACATTACTCTCCAAGGTACAATTTAGTACCCTTTTTCTGAGTGCGCGCGCGCACACACACACACACACACACACACGCGCGCGCGCGCAGCAGCAGCGCTTTGGCTGAATATATCAATCTAAAACAAATGTCATGCTTGAGAAACTGTATGATTATATGACGTAGCCCAAAACCTTTTTAATGCATGCCAGTATTGCATAAATGCAAGTGCATATTTGTTTAAAGGAATCTTCTCATGGCTACAAAAATACTTTTAAATAATTTGGAATACGAATGAGATATTCTGAAAATAATCGTGCTTCATCAGGAAAGACACTGAGTCATGGAATGGTTATGAATGATTATGACTTGAGTCACACTAATATTTTCGTTCATTTGTGTAGTTGACACAAAGTCCTGCTAACTCACTTAAAGTAATTTATTAAAGCAAACCATTTGAACTATAAACAATTACACATAAAACACACACACACACACAATAATACATAAATATACTGTATATATTTATATCTATATATACACACACACAAAACAAATATGTATATATTGTGTGTTACAGTTTGCATAATTTGAATGAAACATTTACTGTCAAATATCTGCAATCATTTATTTATGTATTATAATCATATTCTTCAACCAGATCATTAAAATCCATGTAGGCCGTGTAGGTTTTTTGTATATATTTCAAATTATTTGTAATCTTTGGGGACCTTTTCTGCACTCACCCTAAAACCATGACCTCTGCTCTGACACCCCCTCCTGCCCCAATCTAAATCAAGGACACCCCCTTCCCTGCACAGGGTCACAGGGACACTGTCTCATTAAAGGGAGCCTGAGCCACAACTGCAATGCAGACATTAAATAGCAGTATTTTTCAATTAGCGCTGACAAATTCAATCAAAATTCCATAGATTAGAACGAAATGAGGCATGGGTCATTTACAAGGGGATTTAATTGCACAGCCATTAGACAAATAGTACAGCAGTCACTGTCTCATTATCAATCATGTGGAGGCATCAATAGAAAAAGGAGAGAGAATTGGAGGGGGTGTATGTGTGTGAGGGGATGGGGTGGCTGTGGAGTGTGCGTGTGTGTGTGTGTGTGGGGGGGGGTTACACTCTCTCTAATATGCTGCCATAGCACCAGTGCTGGAGACCAGTTAATAAATATCCCCTTTGTACTTATAAATTATCCAGTTTAATTAAGAACATGGATTATGATTGGAATATGATTTAATTAAACCTTTCCTGCATGGTGGTGTGTGGGGTCATCTATTATGTCAAAGTAAGGGAAGCGTTACCGCAGGCTAAATTAAGGAAGGGCCCTAGAGACACTGACTGCCCTTAAGACCTTCAGCACAGGGACAATAAAGTGCAACAGTGGTGATAATAGTTGCAGAATATCAACGATCAAACTAGCACACCTTTATTTCCCATGCATGAGCTGAAGTATATCACACGCTGGGACATATGGCACTTGTGCTGAAATGCCCCTGCATTTGGAAGTGGTTTACTCACTGGGCAAACCAATTAAAAGGCTCTTATTGCTGCTGGACGCAGTTTTGCTGGGAAATGGATTCGGAAATGTTGCCTGAAGCATTTGACCATTCAACATTATTTAGTTACCGTGTCTCAGGCTCAACCTTTTCATCAAGACCCAAATGTCAGCCATAATTTATTCGGCACAGTTCGCCTCTCCCAATGAAAACATGACTCGCTGTTTCCTCCACTCCTGATTCAGACATATTAGGAAAGGCCACAGGCACAAGCACTTTTCTGCAGTATACACATTTAATCCTCTCCGATTGTTTCAAAGACAGCTATTAAAAATCCACGGCCTTCTGGCCTTCGATTTTAGATCATTTGATCTGAATGAAATGGATTTATTAACCTTTAAACTGTCCCAGAATGATGTGAGATCAAGCCTGGGGAATTTGTTCCTCCTAAGGTGCAGAAATAAGTACTGGGCTTATTGATCCACTTCTCCAGTCAAGTGGTGCTCATGAGCTCCCATATAAGTCAATATTCTCAGAGGTGGTGGATACCCTACACTTTTCACACTTGATAAACATGATATACTGTATCAGATCTGACCAACTGCTGTCTCATTCACTGGTATACTTATCTGAGTTCACTGAATTATTACGCATACATAGAATACATGGAATTTGATCAGAGATTTCAGAAAATATGAAAGCTGTTGTTTTAATAATTATAATTTAATAATTTAATAATAATAAATTTAATAATAATAATTTACTGCACGTAATTCTATGTAGCTATCTATACTGTTTTTTTGCTACACATCTCAGATGTTGCATGATATTTCATTCTAATGTGAAATCCTTTTGTGTATCTAAGCCCTTGAGGAAACATCACAAACAGTATTCACGTGTTCTTTCCATGTGATTCTGTGAGTACTGTATGTGTATGTGACATCATGTCCAATGCGCAAAACACGACCCTGTGAACATATCATACAGAAAAAGAATGTGTCATGTATTACATGTGAAAAGGCACATGGCTATTTTGATACATGTAAATGATATATAAAAAGTGTTCAAAACCCACTTGTAAACTGTGCATGTGAAGTTCTCTTAGGGTGATAAAATACTCTTCAAACCTTCACTATTTATTGCTGTAACACAAACTAACAGGATTTCTTATTTAGGGAGCATGAAGCGGTTTGAGCATATGCTTTAAGGCTACTCTGCCACCCCCTTGATTAGGCCAATTGGTTTTTTGAGGTGGATATGTGTACCGGGTGCATTTTCATCGCCAGGCACGCTTAGTGAAATTGGTGCCGAACGGTGCACTAATCATAGCATTCAGTGTTTCATTTGTAACGCATTAAACGGTTCACACCATGACACGACGCCATGGCCCAATTCATCTTGCTTTATTAAAGAGAGGAAATGAGGTGAGGCATCAGTGAGTCGAGCCCCGGGGGCACATTTTCAAGACAGATGAACGACGGGGGGCAAACATGGTGCTGCCGCAAAAAATTTGTAGAGGAGTCAAGCCCTGCACCATCATCTACATATCTCTGTTTCTGTCATTTATTATATTAATACTGTCATTAAATATGGATTGGCAGTATTTGCTTTAGATGTAACGTCTTTGTGGCAGTGCAGTCATCCAAATTAAATACCAAATGTGTAAATACCACATTCACCATTAATTATCAAATGTGTCTATGTAGGTCAGTGGTTCCCAACTCTCATCTTGAGGAGCCCTTGTCTGCACATGTTAGTGTTTTCTCAGCTAATTAACAGCTTTTACTGAATAAGAGTGAGTAACACTAAAATGTTCAGGACAGGGCCAGGGTCTCCAGGGCCAGGTTCTGCATGTGACCACTGATGTAGGCCTATGTGGCATTCTGTAACAGTTTATTTGGTGTGCCTGATGTCCAACAGGATGTCAACGAGAACCTTTTTCAAAAACCAACTGACTCCCACTTCGGACTGTGCTTTCATCTTATGAAAAGATTACACAGTCTCTGTAACATCAAAGATCATATGCTGTCTAGCACAATTTCGTAGGTGTGTATTATTACTTAATTCTATTTCTATACCATGTCACAGAGAAGTTATTATACAAGGCAGGGGACATGCTGGATGGAGTGGCAACACATTGAAGGGAACACACACAATCACACAGTATGGGCAGTTTGGATCCACCAATCAGCCTATGACGCATGCCTTTGGACTGTGGAGGGAAAAACACACAAACATTTCCTCTAAAGGCAAGATTAGAACCACTAACCATTGAAACAAAGCTAACCTAACTACTAACCCAATGTGAAGGTGGTATTATTTATTTATTTATTTATTATTATAATTATAATAATAATAATAATAATTATTATTATTACAAGTTTAATTGTAGCAGAATCAGAAAAAACGGAACATCCTTTAAGGCCAGGTCAGTTGGCTCCTATGTATAGAGCATATTTGCATTTACTGTGTTTCATCAGGTGTTCTCTACAAGACAATTTTAGGACAAATGCTTCAACTACAAACCAGGTTAGGGTTCAAAAAGAGGATACATATACAAATCATAATTTGTGAAAGCACCAATCCATACCAGAAGCCAAACCTACATACAATTCAAACCTTAAAAATCCAGATGTCTTGCACACACCTAATTAGAGGCTGTAGTCTTTTTAAATACGCCTAGCAGTCGCTCAGTAACAGACCTCAATCACACAACTACCTAAAACACTTTATGCATCCAGGCAACCATTCCAAATGTGTACCACATTGGTTTTTCATTGGAATCAGGGATCGTTTAATTTTTTTTAACTTTCCACTCACAAATCCCAAATCTTCTTCGTCTTTTAAAAAATTAAAAAAACAAAACAAAACGTCTTTTTAGGTTATTGGGATTGAATTAAAACCTTTCAAAAAATTAAACCTTTCCTAGTGACCAGTCATTTAAGCTGACAAAAATGGTTTGGGCCTAATGTGATAGATTTAAGGACATCTTTTAGCACAAGACACTCATGTGTTTAGAAATCCAGACTATCAACGTCGCCTCTGCCCTCATTGCAGTCTCACACACGGTGGCCATATTAGACTTGACACAAGTTCACCCCAGGCTGCTCAAAAGACGATTATTTAATAATTACATGCTTAATTACTGGTACAGGCGAGAGGACTAAAATAGAGTGGAAATCTTGGGATACTAAAATTGGGTTAGTTTCTCGTTCACTGGCCTGGTTTCCTCTGTGGGAACATCATGCTAACCGATTTTCTATCAAATCTGTAGGGTGACTATAAAAAACAAGAAATACAAATGTAGGTACTCATGAATGGTTTAGTGCATTAGTGCTATTACTTTTTCAGCATAAAAAAATCAGCTTACAGTAACATTTGGCTGGTAAAATCATATAGACCTAGCCCTATTAGAAATTTCAAGAAGTACTTTTTGCTTACAGATAAAGGTGGCCCCTGGACTTAACTGAAAGAAAAACACTGGGTCAAAAAGTATTTGGTTGGAGAAATTCTATGCAAAAAGAAATACGTTTGAGAACAGTTCTAGAAATCTGGACCTGCAATTCTAGAATGGTTTTCTGTTCAGGCATCTATGAATTCTGGTTCTAAAACCTCTGCAATTAAATGAAGACATAAAGAGGGGAAAAGGCACACGAACAGGTAGAATCAAAGGAAGTGAAATAGATGTGTTCAAATGATGAGTGAGAGAGTGTCAGTAGCAGGGTTAATCCTGGGGAAGCGGACATTTGATAAAGTGTTGTGTGTCTCGGCTTTGCAGTGGATTTAAGATTATTACGGTGAGGGGGCGACAGTATGCTCAGCCTTCCCAAGGCCTAATGAGTTCTGTCTCCTCATTCTTCATACACTAATTAGTCCTACACGGGCCCAACACACACCGCCTTCTCATCACAGCCACGGCACCCTGCAGAGTGAGTGAATACCAATACATGACTGTGGCTGTAGTGGGGTTTTATTTGAGCTCTGTGGTAAGATGTTAGGACAAGTTAGGATCAACAGACTTTGGAGAGCAAAGAAGAACCTTTGGTGATAGTAGTACTAGTGTATTCTGTATAATTAGTGATGAATTCTCCTAATTCTCCTAATGATCACCTCTGGTCATTTTTTACTTTCTACTTGATCCCATTCCTCAAGTCCTTTAATGGTTTTTTCGGATGGCTAACTGTTCATATTTTCTGATTGGGTTCTTCTAGCATAGAACTCTGTGGCCCTCCAGCCATCGAGGCTCTTTGTAGTCAGTCCCACTTTAAACATTACGATGCTCGCGACTCAGTGTCTACACAGAGACTTCCCAATGATGCACAATGCACATGCAGTTTTAGTGGCTTGGAACAATCATGCTAGTCTAGATAGGATCATAAAGTACCATTCTCATTTAGTAGACAACAGCTATTTTTTTGCAGTAGTAAGGTTCAGAAGAGGAAATTTCCACGTATTCACATGTCAAATGCTTTTGTCCAAATCAATTGTTTCATGTCTGAAAGTATACAATTTGAGTACAAGGCTGAGCAGTTAAGCGTCTCGCTCAAGGGCATAACAGTGGCTGTCTGGCAAGCCTGGGATTTGAGTTCTTAATTTGTCATAGCTCAGAATGCTAATCACAGTCTCGGTATAAATTCGGTGACCTTGAACAGATTAAGACGGTCATAACAACAGTTATACAGTACATAAAAACTTCTACGGAAATATAGAAATACTATCATGCATACTTTATTGCATACTCTAAGCATATTTTTGAATTTGGTGGCACAGTGGTGCAGTGAATAATGTTTTTGACCCACAAACTTAGGGTACCTTGTTTGGTCCTGAGCTCAGGTTATTGTCTCTTTCTGAAGTTTTGTATGTTCTCCTTGTGTCTCTGTGGGTTTCTTCTGAATTCTCTGGTTTCATTTCACTGCCAAAAACATGCCATTACACTGATAGGCTGGGTTGGGTGGCCTTTAGGTGCAATTCGGTGAACCAGTTGTAAAACCTTATAACTGAGTTAATGTCAAAATGATCAATGATCAAAATCTCTCCAGGTGCAACCTATTTAGAAAGCAAGGAGCCCTTAGGTAACCTTTTGTCTGGAAAAATAATTCAAAAGACGTGATATCTAACTTATACAAACTTATACAAGGCATTAAACACAAACAACCTGCCTCTTCTACTGTATCTCATTATGCCTCTAATGACAAGGGCTTGTCCTGCTATGACTCCTGGGTTGGACTGGTTAGAAGGGAATCCAAGCTAAAATAAGAGTTATGTCAATGATCACTTGCACTTCTGGTTTTTCCGTGGTCATAAAATGTGCTTGCTGGGGTTGTCTCTCTCCAGTCCTAAAAGTCTGGTCTGTGATTTTCCAGATTCCCCTGCTGGAGTGACTGACCTGGGCAGGGTGGCTGGTAATTAGGTGGTGGGGCAGCGGTGTAATTGAGATGGAGCACACCTGGCCTTTAATGAACAGCTCACCTGGTTCAACTGTCCCAGCATGTACACCAACTCTACCTGTACCTATTCACTCTCACTGTAGGCACTTTTAGTCAGCTTTTCAAAGGGGCTATAAAGATGTAACAGGTTTGCAGTCCCTCCCACATAACTTTTCTAAGGGCCGGTAATTATGGCCAGACGCCACTCCGTAAGTAAGCTACTGTTCATCAACTTGTCCTACCTTTGAGTCTTACATTGTAGTGTACAATATACTTGTATTGTAGTGTGCATTTTAAAGCGATCCATAATTTCACTGAACAAATATTATATTGAATTTTATAGACACAGTATTGGATTGTTACTGCCTGTATGGAGTTTCAAATATTCTCTCTCTATTCATGTCAGGTTCCTGTAGCCCTCTCACCTTTTAAAAACATGCCATTGGCTATTTATTGCTCAGTGTACAGACACATGGTAAGGAAGAATACTTCTTTTATTTTCTCAGTAACACTGGAGCCATGATTGAACTGCCCGCTTCACATCTGAAACACTGGCCTCCCTGGAACTCTTTAATGACCCAAATATGTACAATGACTTGAAGCAAGGTCAAGACTGTATGGGGGATGTGGTAATAAATCCTTGCTGAGGTCCTGTAATGTGCAAGTGGTGAATCATTGTATGTACAGTTTACACAGACAAGGCATCTCTTCCGCAATTTGGTGACGGGTTATCCATTGATTTTCAAGTTCGACTGAATGTTCACAGGAACGACTGCAGTGGGCTCAGAGCCACTTCGGGGACGTACCTGATGTACAGCTTCTTTAAAAGGTTTGCACCATTCATATATTTGTAAGTTAAGCCTGTTTACTGGTCTTTAGGAGTTTTTGGTAGTCAACTTTACTCAGTGGAAGACAGATTTTGAGAAACCCATAGCCTTTAAATCCTTTGATCACTAAGGGGACTGGACACTGCTGCTCTGATAAGTCCAAGTGTATGTAAATATGCTTTTCATCATACTGTAATGCCCCTAATAGCTGTTGTGTTACATATTTATGCTAAACTCGCTGTTCAGGTTGCCTGCAGGATCAGACCCCATCCTGTGCAGTGATATGAGGATTCTTCCAGCTGTGTAGAGGAGTTTTTTTAAATACCAGAATCTGATTAATCACACGTAATTTTATGTGCTACACAACTCAGACTAATTAACGAATAATTAGCAAATTATAAAGAATTTCTAGAAAGCATGCTTATTAGCATAACATTAATTGCTTTGTTTTATAATACCCAGCTGGCTAATTGTTCAGTAATTGGAGCATTCAAAACGATGTTAGGGAGCTAGAACGTATCACTGCACAGAACAGCGAAAGCCATCGACTGCTTATAACAGTTGAGCAATTTGTGTTCTGCACAGTCTAATGTGACAGGTTTTTCCCCCCTGGAACTCCTGCCAAAGCTCACTTTTACGATCTCAATTTAGTGAGAGAAAACATTTTAATTGGGCATGTCTCACACTTCACCCTAAGGGTCAGTTTTAGGGGCTGAGGTTGGGTAAGGTCACATGACAGAGGAGCATGAGGCACTGGATGCATCACCGTAAACAGTTGTGACTAGCTGCAGGAAAAACACCGCCACAGGAAATGCACTGGCCCTGAAGCCTTAAAAGACAAACTAAGACACGACGGTTAAAAAGCTTCTTGAAACAATGTTCTTTGTTTTAGTCCTGCGTCATGCTTTCGAAGAAAAAATGCATCTGATTAATCCAATTAGAATAATGTTTAATTAGTATCACTCCTGAAGGGGGAGATGTGTGCAGGGTTATGCAATTACCTATGAGAACAGTGAGCAGTCAAAAGGGGCAGATTAATTAAAAACGAAATGTCGACCACAGCCGAAAAAAAAATCATTCTTATGACCGAGTAATGTCAGCAACAGATCCAGGCCCTGTGCACTGGACTGCATGCTTTATTGCTGAAAAGTACACAATAGATGGCCTTTATAAGTGAGTGCACTTTAGCAGATGTGCTTTAACATTTGAATTAAAAAAGAGGTAAAAAAAAAAAAATCTCACTTATCATAGAGTGATACTTAGCTTCGGGGCTTTCAGGATGAGAACACACACATCCACACACACCCTCCTGAATAATTCAATTAGATGTGAGTCGAAGCTGGAAGGAGCACAGAGTCTTGAGTGTGTTTGTCATGCTCTATAAACCCACCTGGCACAGAGTATGAGGGAAGCGGGTAACATGGAAGGATCAAGAGATGGATAAGAGAAAAGATTGTGAGAGAAGAAGTGGATGGGTTTTAACATTAGAAGATTTGAATCTGGGCTTAAACTCCATTAGGAAGAGGAAAAGAGTTTGAGACAAGGAAGTGGGTCAGCTGCTTGGTGAAACAGACGTGCACGTGCACACCGGGCACAGAACAATCCTGTCAGTTGGGCTGAGATGTTGAGGCGCAGTCATGCTGGCACCCACGGGCATGGCGGCCCATTACACAGGCTAATTAGCAACTCCATCACTAAGGAGCTAAATGAGACTGCTCAGGAGAGACACTGGCACAACACAATACAACACAACACATATCTTTAATATGATTCATTTTTCCATCATTATTTCCAGCTGCTTAGATGTTGTGATGCAAATGGAATGAAATGAAAAACACCTGATTTTTAAAAAATCCATCTTTAGACAATTACATCTCAAAACCATAATCCACAGGGTCTTCAGGGGTGATTGCAATATTACGTGTACACAAGATTAATACCACATGTATCGAATACTGAAGTGGTGTTTCAAACATTTGACCAACAGCCCAGGACAAGCCTGTTAAAGGGTCTAATCCAACACATCGAATTAATTTATAATATTTGTCCTAAATTAAAATTGGCTTCTCTACTGAAATGGAATAAAAAATTTTTTAAAAAAGGATGACAAAACAGAGCGATAAAACCATTGCCATAAAAACCTATAGGAAGATGTGCTAATGATAGACAATTCTTCATTATAAAGCTAGAACTCTGACCAATAATCTCAGTTAAATCCATTTCAGTTTCGAGTTGTAACACTACACAATGTGGAATAGTTAAATGGATACACAGACATACAAAACACTGTACAGTTTAGAACATAATTAAAATTAGTTTTAACCCAGTGTATTCTGTTCATCTGTTTTATAAGCAATATAATGTAGGATGTTCAACCCATTTGTGATTTCTGATAAATTTAAATAAATTGTCATGTTCACAGAAAGAGATGTGGTTGAAATATGTATGATTAAACTGATTTTTTTGCTTAGTCTGTAGATGAGTAATATTAAATTAAAATTTTTATTAATTTCAAATTAAACTACAAGTACATGTAAATGAACAACAATATATGTGTAAAAGAAAATTACTGCACAAAAAAGACCTACTATATGGCCTACTGCTGCTCTCCAGTGGCCAAACAAAGAACTGCATTTCCCCCTCAAAGGTTTTGTTCAAGTTTTTCGAGATTTACATTAAAGCTAGAAATACAATACACTTCTGTCATGCTCAGCTCAGATAACAATGTTTACATGCAGCTATACACACTTCCATTGCTCTATACATTTCCATTGCTCCGTGGTCCAGCTCTGATGCCCACGTACCCTGCGTAGGCCTGTGACTATGCAGCTGCGATGCGCTGTGTGTTCTGTGTGTTAACCTTTTCAGGAACTTGTGTTACAGTAGCTCTTCTATGGGACTGGACCAGACAGGCTAGCCTTTGATTCCCATCAATGAGTCTTGGGCGCTTACAGTATGCCACTAGTTCACTGGTTGTTTGTCCTTGGCCCTTGGATGCTACGACCCAGTCTTCTAGTGATCACAATTCGGCCCTAGTCAAAGTCACTTAATCGTTAAACTTGCCCATTTTTACCCATAAACCTCAACAAGCAACTGTTTACTGCATAATATATCCCATCCTTTGATGGGTGCCATTGTGAAGACATTGTTATGGCTGTATATCAATATAAATAAATTAAATAAAAAACAGGAGCACCACTACAGCACTCAGGAAAACAGCAAATCATTTACTTCTTTTTCTTTTTCTTCTTTGCATCTGCCACTGCTTTTGTGCCCTTTCCATGTTTCTTCTTTCCCTTTTTCAGTTCAGCAGCTTCTTGAAATGCCTTTCCTGCCCGTGCTCGTCTCTTGCCCATCGGAGTCCTGCTGTACCAACTCTGCCAGCATGCAATACAACACATTATTTAATATATGAATTAATACATTTTTACTGTTAATTTGCCTGTAATGTAATACCAGGGTCTGGGTTTAGCTGCACTTTTATGCGATTCTATATAAGTATGAGTATCTGATATAGAAACAAAGAACTGTAGGTTGAGATGGATTAGAAGCACTGAGGGTTCAGGATGTGATGCACTGCTTGTCAACAAATATTACAGGAAACTGCTTGAGGGCACGGGCCAGTAGGGGGAGTCCAAGCACTGACAAGCCTATTTATAAAATGATGGTGATGAATGGTGGTTGGAGAGGCCCCATGTTATTGGGCTGCAAAAACCCTGGCATAATTTAAGGGGAAGATGGGTTCTCTTTTGGGTTCTGACTTTCTCATGTTGGTCTCAGGGAATTTTCCCTTGCTACTATTGTCTCTGGCTTTCTCATCAGGACAATTAAATTAAACATTTTTAATTTATATTAGAAATTTTATTCCTGTAAATCTGCTTTGTGACAATGTCTCTTGTTTAAAGAAAATATACAGTTAAAATTGAATTGCATTGAGTCCTGCCAGCAGTCAGATCTATTGACCTATTACATGCTTCCTTTGAGACACATAAAACATCTTTTTGAACTTCTGCTCATTCTGCAGCTGTGCAAACCACTGAGAGGAATGCTTCATCCAGACGATACTGAACACTAAATCATTTTTTCTTATGTGAGTCCTATAGTTGTATTTCATACTGTAAAATGACTGTGAAACAATCAAACGTGGTTTACATTAAGAACACTAACAGCATCATGTGTGCTGAATAAATAGAACAGTACAGGTTTATAAGGTTGTATTTCTTGGACATAATATAATATATGACTTGTCTCAGACATGTCACAATGCTTGCCTCTGACCTTAAAGGCCTCCTCCTCCTCTTTGTAGATGGGGTCTTGTCTGGCTAGTGGAGGGATAAACTCCAGCGCAGTCAGGGGTTTCTTGTTTTGCCGACTGAGGCGTTGAGAGGTCAGGACACTTCGCACAGCTTGCAGGATGTGACCCTGAGTGTAGCCATCTGTGACTTTAGCCAAAGAGCTGAGGTCCAGAGTGGGGCTGAGCTGAACACCTCGAACCCTGAGGAGCTGTTTCCATAAATCTATACATGCACACGTGCACACACACACATACACACACAGTACATTCCATCACATGTTACTAAGATAGGTTGTGATGCTACAAGTGAACATTAAGTAATATATTTCTACTTACTCAGCCTCGATGCATAGTCTGGTCTGGGAATCAGAATGATCTTTTTGTAAACTTTACACAGGGCTTTGAGATCTGCGTCGAAAGGTCTGCGGGATGTCCCAACCAGCAGCACACGATCCTCCGCTTTAATGGACTTTACTATTTTTGGCAGGTCTCTCTTCAGCCTTTTAGGTTCCATCTTCAGAGGTAAGAGATCAGACAAAAGGTAGGTATTGAATCATTTGACTACCACAAGAGGGCAGTATAGACTTTTTAACTCAGTCAATGTGGCACAGCTTGATTGTTGACTCTATAAAGGGTTATGGAAGTTATCTGACATCAGTGGGACACCTGTTGTCTTTTGTTTTATTTAGTGATTGTGCGTGTGAATGTTCCTGTGGGTGTTTGTGATCTTGTGAAGTGAAAAGTTGGCAGGCATACCTCTTTCTCTGGTTTTGGAACTTTTTTGTAGAATGTTTTCTCAGCGTCTCCGATCCAAATGACAGAGGGCTGCAGCTGGCGAGCCACCTGGCAAAATATGACAATAAACATGTATATTCTCAGCAACCTGGACACCCGGAGCAGAAACAACAGAAACTATTATCACCAGCTTTCTCACAAATCCCATCGCTCAGTTAGGACACTAACACGCAGTGCTGCTAAAGACAATTACTCCAAACATCAGATGTCTTGTGTTTTTACTTTGTGTGTGAGTGCTGTGTGTGTGTGTGTGTGTGTACAGATGCAACTGGAAGATAAGGCCTAAGTAGTGGCTAGCAGCAGATAGGAAGGTGGTCCGTTCCTTTCATAATGGCAAAGTAAGCAGGAAGTTGTGATAGGATACAATTCTGCTCCCAGCATGCATTAGGAGCAGTGTTGAAAGAAATGTGTGCACACAATGCAAAAAGGCCCTTAATGTGGTTTATCTGCAAATCCAGCCCTACCTGACCTGAGCTGCTACAACACCACAAAGCTTGTCTTTCCTCCTGTTCCTTCTCAACACACCCTCAAACGCGTCGTACAAAATACACCACTATTAAATATCTTTAAGCGACTGCACAGCTTATAAGCAGGCGGAAAAAGGCAAAATGGGGACAAAATCTCTTAGCTTTCAGTTCCTCGTTCAAAAGCCACATGTGTTTATGTTTATATTTTTTGGGAAATGTCAAACTTGAAGATGTCAAGCATTGTATGTTTGTGGCTTCTGTGATACAGTAAGCAACCTGTTTGAATGTGCATGCCATAGTGGGGCTTGAAGGCGGAAGAGCAAACAGAGCGTGCAAAGCCTGAACTTTCATCTCGATACGACTTGACCAAATGCTCTTCAGAGTTTAGTAATCAATTAATGCAAAATAAAAGCACATGTTTGGGAATCTCAAATTCAGCAGAGACACAAGATAATATCTGTAGTTTAATAACAGGCCAAACACAATCACTGAACTTTGACAGGCAATTCATTTGACAATATATACATTTGTGTATATATTAATGTGAATATATATTCAGCCAATCACATAGCAGCAACTTAATGCATTAAGGCATGTAGACATGAACTTGAAGATGAACTGCTGAAGTTTAAACCGAGCATCAGAAAGGGGAAGAAAGGCGATTTAAGTCATTTTCACCGTGGCATGGTTGTTGGTGCATTTCCAAAACTGCTGATCTACTGGGTTTTCACACACAGTCATCTCAAGGATTTACAGAGAATGGTCTGAAAAAAATAAAAACCTTGAAGCAGATGGGTTACAGCAGCAGAAGACCACTCTGTGCTACTTCTGTTAGAACAGGATACTAAGCTACAATTCGCATGGACTCAACAAAAGATTGGAAAAATGTTGTCAGATGTGAAGCTGAAAAATCTGCAGCAACTGCAAGATGCTATCATGTCATTATGGACCAAAATCTCTAAGTGATTCCAGCAACTTGATAAATCTACATATGTCATGAATAATTAAGGCAGTTCTGAAGGCAAAAGGGGGTCCAACCCAGTACTAGCAAGTTATGAAGTGATATAGAAAAAAATGTGGCCAGTGAGTGTATACAGTATGTCATTCAGTACATTCAGGTAGTTAGTTGACTTCATATTATTGCCACATAACCTTGATGAGCATAGATCTGACTAACTAAAGCAACACTGCCTCCAGGAGCTTGTACAGTCAGCATGATTTGTGCATCGCTTCATGCGCTTCCCTCCTTACCCTGACATGCCCATCACTCTGGAACAGGATCAATCTGAACTCATCAGACCACACAAACTTTTTCCATTGCCCCCCAGCAAATCGAAGCCTTTTTTTCTTTTCTTTTTTCTTTTGGATTGCTTTTCATATGGCCACACAGCTGTTTGGTTTCAATCCAGCAATCTGAGCAATCATCTTAGTTATTTTCTTTAATCTGACACTTCTGAAACACAGTAACATATTAACATGCAATTCCTGCTCGTGTTTAAACATTTTTGACAGCAGAACAGTGTGTGACCATTAAAAAAAAAAGTAAATTGGTTTACTTCAGATTCATAGAGAAAGAAGTGACTATTGCATCATATTGGAGGCTGTAGGCTTAGTGCTGATCTCTTCAGAATAAACCAGACTTTGGTGAACTCGACAGGACACAGCATGGAGTATTTGTGGTCAGTCAAACTGGAATGTTCATGTTGATCTATTCAATTCAATTCGATTTTATTTGTATAGCGCTTTTAACAATTGTCATTGTCGCAAAGCAGCTTTACACAATCAAAAGAATTATTTAAGTTTGTATGGAATGTGAATGTGTATGAATCAAAATGGTCAGTATGATCTGATCTCTTATTAAAAAAGAACAAACAGTTTTAAGTCTTTGGAAAAATCTAATCAAACAATAAAATCAGTTTCTACTCTCTGGTTTTCATGCATGATCCTGTAATATATCACTCCACCTGAATAATAATAATAATAATAATAAGGAGAACCAGTAGTTTTACCTTTAAGACCATATGCAGCAGATACTGGAGGCCACTCCTTCCCGGGTATTTACCTGCCAGGTTGGCAGGGGAAAGGTTGAATAGATTTGCCCCAGTCTCAGTGCACAGGGCATGCAGCAGCATCCTTTTTCCCACACCCGATGGCCCGGCCAGCAGAACTGAGCGGATTACAGGTCCTTTTTCATGTACACACGGAGAGCCTGGAAAGGGTGCCATAAAAGAACATGGAAATTTATACCATGATATTATCAAATGAACTGTTCAGTCAAGTACAATAACAGGGCTTTAAATAAATGGAAGTGTACAGTCACTTTAAAAAAATATATTTTTTAACATTACATTAACAAGTTTGATTCTCCCTTCAATGGCTTCTTTGACCTTCAATTGCCTTGAATTCTCATGTACTACGCTTGCCTATATATATATTTTTGCTTCTGTTCCATCAATTTCTCATCACTTACTTCCCTATAAATGCCCAAACCACTTTAAAATACTTTATGTTATAAAATGCTTAAGTGAATATACTGTAAGTCAATCCCTGTCAGGGATCTGTAGCTGGAAATAATTTGTTTGCTATTAAACTTTATAACCTCATCTAAGCATTATTACCCGTGCTAATTTAAAACTTGTTAGGGAGTAAGATGTGTGTGCAGGTGGTGATTTCTGTAGCTACTGATGCTCTGTAATAAAAGAACAATAGGTTAATGTGTCTCTGGGGTGATAGCAAACGCAAACATGGTTAAGGATTCCGACGGGGGCCAGGAAGTGGTGTGTAGGTGAATGATACAAACAAAAACATCCGGCTACATGTATACTTCCATCCAAACTTTGCTTTATGAGTGCGGAAAGTGCAGGGCAGTTGCACAGCTCTTTCCAGTGAACTTGCCACTTATAGCCAGCATGGATTATTTTTTCAATGAAAAAAATAAATACTAATACAAGGTGACACATAATAACGGGAATTTTTGAAATGCATATTGGTAGCCATTAGCAGGTGGTAGCACTGCGGGTTAGTGACATTTAGTTAA
>JAQMYJ010000037.1:28161267-28223705 GCA_030014305.1 Clarias laeviceps
ATAAAATGTATTTCTTTTATCACTTCTAGTTTTATTGGATTGTAAAAAAGTTCCCGTTTTTTTGTGTCACCTGGTATTTATTATACTTATATATTTATATAATATGTACATACACTATATTGCCAAAAGCATTTGCTCGTCTGCCCTCACATGCATATGAACTTGAGTAACATCCAATTCTTAATCCATAGGGTTTAATATGATGTTGGACCACCCTTTGCAGCTATAACAGCTTCAACTCTTCTAGGAAGGCTTCCACAAGGTTTAGGAGTGTGTTTATGAGAATTTTTGACCATTCTTCCAGGAGCGCATTTATGAGGTCAGACACTGATGTTGGATGAAAAGGGCCAGGCTCGCAGTCTCCACTCTAATTCATCCTCAAAGATGTTTTATCGGGTTGGGGTGCAGGTCAAGTTCTTTTACACAAAACTCGCTCATGCATGTCTTTATGGACCTTGTTTTGTCCACTGGTGCGCTGTCTTGTTGGAATAGGATGTGGCCATCCCCAAACTGTTACTACAAAGTTGGGAGCATGAAAATGTCTTGGTCATCAAGAGCTCCTTGTACTGGAACTAAGGGGAAATAATCCCCCCTCCACCAAACTTTAAACTTTACACCCAGACTCGTCCATCAGATTGCCAGACAGAGAAGCGTGAGTCGTCACTCCAGAGAACACGTCTCCACTGCTCTAGAGTCCAGTGACGGCGTGCTTTACACCACTGCATTTGACTGCACTTGGTGATGCTCGGCTATGGAAACCCATTCCATGAAGCTCTCTACGCACTGTTATTGAGCTAATCTGAAGGCCACATGAAGTTTGGAGGTCTCTAGCTATTGACAAGTTGGCAACCCGTTTGCACTATGCAGCTCAGCATCTGCTGTCCTCACTCTGTGATTTTACATGGCCTACCACTTGCTGTTGTTGCCAATTGCTTCCACTTTGTTATAATACCATTAATAGCTGACTGTGGAAAATTTAGTAGCAAGGAAATTTCGCTACTGGACTTATTGTACAGGTGGCATTCTATCATGGTACTATACTGAAATTCACTGAGCTCCTGAGAGCGATCCATTCTTTTACAAATGTTTGTAGAAGTGGTCTGCATGCCTAGGACCCACCACTAATTTCTTCATAGTTTGCTTACAAAGAGCCAGACTTTCTTTTATTTTGAATGTAGGCTTGAGGAATAGTTCTTTTTTGGCACTGAAAAGTTTCAGAGAAATTTTTTTGTTTCTTAAGCCACACAGTGTCCTATGAATCATTCAAGCATAAAAACCTCAAACTTAAGGCATGAACCAGTGAGAAACAGGTGCAGTTGATGACAGAAGATCAGGGGTGTGATTGACCACAATAAACACCTCCAACAAGTGGAATCAGGTCTCTGCTATAACGCAGGTGGGTAACGCAGCATTTTTGCTTTTCCCACTACACTGAATTTCTTATGAAAATCTACTATATATATATATATACAGGAAAGCTCATTAAAACCTTTATAATTCATTTTCTACACTATCTCTCATGTACACCATTAGAAATGCACTAGAAGGAAAATACAGCACCAATGAACAAATGATCTCCAAACAACTATAAGCACTTTTCAAATATTTTCACAACAACATATTTAACATTCTTCAGGGTGGAGTTTATCTTTAACACCAGTACTAGGATACATCTGGCAGCTAATCCAGTTCTAAGCTCTTCAGTATATTCTCAAACAACTTTCATATAATTGCTCTGTAAACACTGAAAGGTTGCGCAACATGACATTTGATTATTCTCTGAAGTTTCCTGGTTAACTATAGGTCCAGGGTGTGTACTTATTGTCATCACTAAGAAAAAAAAATCTCAGTTCTCAAGTTTTCTTGTCATTCCATGTAATCTATGTACGCTGAGTAAACCTGTGCAAGAAAGTCTACAGATCTGTGCAGCAGGGGGCGATATGAACATTAAATTCCCCACTGAATGAGACGTGTGTGCGCACATGTATGTGCCTGACTGTGTGTACTTACTTCCCAAAACCCAAGCTTAGAAACCAGTTGCATTTTTCCCAGTAACTCTGAAACATTTATAAGAAATATTGTGTTTAAAAGAAAGCTGTTTTGCAAATGTGAAAATCCGCATGCACACACACACACACACACACACATTCAATTAAGGTTAGACTCTCATCTTCGCGAGTATATTTCAGTTCCTGTGTACAGTACTATCCCTCTATAATCCATTTCCACACATCGTAAACTAGTCAAACTTATACACTATGAATGGCAGATGTTTGGCTCCTTTTCGTGTGGGAATGTAATTTTTAGGATTGACGAACACAAATACAGCTGAGCAATTGAAACAAATGGAGTGAGCTCAGTAGAACATCAGTGAAGAGGACTAAACACTGCACTAATGGCAGAGTAAACCTGCCTTAGGGCTGCTTCTGAACAGGCCTAAATCCAAACAGTCTCCCAGCAGGAACAGTGATCATAAACATATGCCAAATTGCTGGGGTCTGATTCGCTTCTCTGTGGAAGACGCCATGGCCAGGTTTGTGACAAATGTTCAGTCAAATGTTGTAGAAAAAGCCTTTGTTCATTTCTTCATCAAATGTACCACTGTCCAAGTGTTTTTGCAAGCATATGTCACAACTCTGATCTATTAAGATGGCTAGCTGGTTCAATGCGGACTGCTAAAGCTCACTGCCTTTTTTCCTGTTTTCTCTCTCTCTCACACACATACTTTTTTTGCCGCCTACAGAGTCTCTCAGAGTATCCTGCCTGTTTTCTTTCTCCCCTGGCACAGAGGTGATGAAAGACCCTGGGGGTCTCCATCAGTCTCCCTTGCCGAATCCTGATCACAGGCCACAAGCCCTCCAGTGTGTGATTATTTTTAAGCCGCTGACTGATCTCTCATTGTTTTAGTGCCATAGAGGCTGTTTATGTGGTAACACAATGCTATCTGGGACTCTGGGCTGCTGAGTGTTGTTAGGGGTTATAGCGCACCAGGGCTCTAAACACGTGTGCGGGTGTGAAAAACGGGTTACTAGAACGGGGGGACGGAGGAGAGAATGGATGGTGGGAGAGGATGGTGTGATATCAGACACCGGTGTGCTCTCCTTTAATTGCTTGCTCACTGTAGAGAAAGTGACAAAAGAGGCTGGGCTGCGCAATAAGCCACAATAGGGTCGGGTACAGTTCAGAAGGGCATGCACTTGTATGACACGCAACACACACGCACACAAGGCTTTAACAGTAACCCTCCTGAAAAATTCATGGGAGCCACTCTAGTTCCCAGGGTGTTCATTAGCGTCCCCTTGGACATTTTGCTACACACAATAGATTCAATCCATCATGTTGTGTCACTGTGAAGTTGTGCAATACAAAACCTCTTTGTGATCTGAAACGGGGATCATTTTGTCCTTTTACTTTTGATTATGTTTCCATATTAACTCCTATTTCCAGGTGCATAGAGGTGTGTAGTTTGACTTCTGGGTATGAGTAGAGGAAGCAGAGCATCCTGGGATGGAGTGAGCAGACATGGGAACACTTACTCACCTAGAGGCAGCACACCATACAGAGCAATGAGCTGTCTGACGTCTGAAAGGGATGGCATTGGCTCAATGTCTGCCTGCCTCAGGCTCGTACCCAGGTAACTGTATTCCCCTGGAGAGACAGAGAGACGATTTACACAAGCAGCATTAAAACAAAAGCTCTCTGTGCAGATAAAACCATGAAGTAAGACAGTGACTAATATTAAAAGTCTGTTTATGGTGCAGTTTGTGGACAGAAATGTAGGGATATGAGCAATTGCACTCACCTGGACTGAGAAACAGATACATAAAGAGTAAAACAGAGAGGGCATTGACGCATTTATTCCTTGTAAAATCAAGATTAACAGATAATGGTAAATCTCAGGCTGTTTGCCCACATTACATCACGTTGCTTTGGCGACACCACCAAACAGCATCGAAATGGCATATTTTACGTGTCAGAACTGATGTGGTGTCTATTTACAGTGACACACCCAGGCATGGAAAAGGTTTAAACATGAACTGAAACTTTAGGAACCTAAATGGAAAGGCACATTTGGTTTCACACAGTTAGTAAGACGACCAAAACATCTGGAAATATGTTAAAAATACATATCAGGAAAAATGTACACAGGCAATGTACTGTAAAGACCGCTTTGCATAGTTTCTGAAAAACTGTTTAATATTTCTCTGACCTGAAAGAGGCCATGCATGTGTGCATGTGTATTACTACTGACAGCACGTAATCAAGACCAACTGAGGAAGTAACAAGCTAGAATAGCTCTCCTGTTAACTTCTGTTTTTACTTTACTTGGTATTGTATTGATGAAGCACATGGAAATTATTGACTCATCTTTCCCACTGAGGAAGAGAAAATACTCTGTCATGATGGGATACACACGTACGCACGCAGACTATGATTCAGCCTGTGGTGGTGAAAGTATAGCATCCGATGTTACTGAGAAGAAGCCTGGAGCTATTGATTTAGGCATGGTTTCTGCATGCAATAGTTTAGAGAAGTGGCCAAAAATACCTTAAGTGCACACTTAGCAACACTACAGCCATATTGGACAGAAACACAGGCTTGAACCATTCCCAGAAAAAAAATTGATATACATCATATACAGTATGGACTGGAAAGAGAGTCATGAAGGTATGTGACTGCTTAATACCGAGGTAATCAGATAATTTTACGGTCATCGGCTGAATCAGGATGCCTTCCAGAACGAGCTCCTCGTATATCGATTCAATATTCCTACAGAGACAGGGAGGGAGGGAGATGGAAAAATGGAAAAACAAGAGCAAAGGCGAAGTTAGAAGTATGAAGCAGATGAATCACTTGCACAGCATCTGAAATATTAGCAATTGCGTCATTACACAACCCACCCATATAAGACCTCATGCTTGCCACATTTGACTACATCTGAAGTTATGTCTCGAGCTTCAACGTCACAGTCCTTTTACTGCTAAATCTTCCAAGCTTCAATTGGACGTTTTTACAGACAGGAACCTGACAGAGTTCTAGGCTAGGACTTTTGACAAATAGGCTGACAGAAAAAGAGAGGTAACTGAGCCAAGATCCATCCTCCTCTGGGCAGCTTTGTATAAATTATAGCCATAGATGAAAGGAAGATAAAACGTAGCACACAGATCATGAGATAAATCAGAGGACCAAGCTTAAACCTTAAAATACTTTGTTCTTTGCACATAATCAACATCATATACACTGTGTGGAAACATTTATAGGCACGGTTATGGTCATATGGCTCATATGTGTTTCCCCCCCGCCCAACCTTTAAATGCAAGCATTAAAGACTGTCTATGATGTCTACAGTATGTATGCTGTAGCATTACATTTTCCCTACACTGGAACTAAGGTACCCAAAACTGTTCCAGCCTGACAATATACTGTATAATAAAATGCATCTTAAAAAGGGACTCAAAGTAACATTCCGTCCTGGATTTTAGATCTTTGATCTATCTTTGATCTTTTGGGAAGCAACAAATCCCAGAAATTATAGTAAATCTGATCAAATATTATGTGGTGTGCCTTTGCAAAAGACATTACTGCTTTGAAAGATAAATTCTTAGATTACTCAGTCACATTAGATAGAAAAAGTGTCACAGAGCATCTTGTTAAGATCAAGGCGTGCGGCTGTACAGAAGTGCAATAAAGTATTTGATAAACTACAGATAGTGGCATTGCATTACACCCCTCTATACAGTGCCTTGACAAAGTATTAGCCTCCTGAAATTTGTAACAATTAAATGATTCAGATAATCAAACACATTTTAATACTACACAAAAGTGACCCAAGTAAATACAAAATGCAGTTTTTAATCGATGATTTAATTATTATTATTAAAACCTGTCCAATCTTGCCTGACCCCATGTGAAAAAAGTAATTGCCCCTAAAACTACTAACTGTTTGCGCAATTCTTAGTGGCACCAACTGCAATCAAGCGTTTATGATCACTGGCAATGAATCTTTCACATTGCTATGGAGAGATTTTGGCCCACTCTTCTTTGCAGAATTTTTTAATTCAGCCACATTAGAGGGTTTTTGATCTGTTTAAAATCATGCCCCAAGATTTAAGCCCGGACTTTGACTAGGCCACTTCAAAACCTTAATTTTGTTTCTTTTTGAGCCAATTAGAGGTGGACGTGGTGTGTTTCGGATCAGTTTGCTGCTAAATAACCCAAGTTTACTTGAGCTTGATGTCTTCTTGAGTTCCTGGTAAAGCATAGAATTCATGGTTCCATCAATTATGGCACGTCGTCCAGGACCATCACACTACCACCACTATGTTTGGCTGTTGAAATTATCTTTTTATCTTTTCATGAAATGCTATCCTGGTTTTACGCCAGATGTAACAGGATGAACTTTTGTTTCATCAGTCCACAGAATATTTGCCCAAAGGTCTTGGGGATAATCAAAATGTTTTTGGAAACATGAGATGAGTCATTTTGCTCTTGGAGTAATTTTGGTAGGTCTACCACTGGGAAGGTACACCACTGTTCCAAGGTCCAAGACTTAGAAATCGCTTAGTAACAGTTTCCTGTTTTACTGTTACAAACTAAAGTTTGTTGTACAGAAACAAAGGTTTCTCATCTGTCCTTGAATTTCTTTAGATCATAGCATGAAGTGAGATGTTTTTGTCAAACAGGTTCTATTTAAGTGATTTCTTGATTCAACAAGTTTGACAGTAATCAGGCCTGGGTGTGGCAAGTGAAATTTAACTCAGCTTTAATACTTAGATTAGTTAGTGGTTAGTTCATGATTTAGCAAGGGCTAAATTACTTTTTTCATATAGTTCCAGGTAGGTTTAATAAATAAAATCATAATTTAAAAATGCATTCTGTAGTTACCTGTGTTATCTTTGTGTAATATTAAAAATTGTTTGATGATCTGAATCATTTAAGCATGACAACTATGCAACAAAACCCCAAGAAAATCCTTTTTTGCGGCATTGTATATACTGTACATATCTACTGTATGTATGTATGGTACTATATGGTGTTTATATTATAAGTACAAACCTAGCACACCTTCCTTCTTTTCCCACACCTTTTTGTTCTTTTTGTTATCTCCAAAAGTTTTTTTTTTTGTTATCTCAAAAAAAAAAATTTTTTTTAATTGTCTTGCAACAACTTAAAACTGAATAAAAATTTTATTCAATATGCCATCTTTTTATTTTGTAGACGATTACAGATGTTTGGAAAATGTTAGAAAGCTGTTAGAGGTATTAGAAATGCTAGAGTAACAAAAACATTTAATTTGTTTTAAGTGCAGCAGATTTAAGGTTCTCTGTAAGAACAATTTAGAAGCTCGACCTCGTAAAACACAACTCTTTTTAAGCTGCAAAAACACAGCACGATCATGTCCTTAAGTGGGATCTTTTATAGGCATATAAAATTCATAATGCCTGTAAACATGTTTTTTTTTTGTGTACATCTGTTTTATTACCAACCTGTCTGCTGTAAGATCTTTCTCTTTCTTCTTTTTCTTCTTCCCACCCTTTTTGCCTTTCTTTTTCTTCTGAATTGGGAAACAGCACATATAAACATTTTAACCAAGCCAATTAAATACCAATTCATATAAGAGTCAGAGCTTTTGAAGCTGCTCTTATGGCTTAAATCTGTCAGTGTGCTGACTTGTAAATATGTTTGAACCAGGAACGTGAATGCATTGTTGCAAACCAATGTTTGCAAAAATGACACTTGACAAAACATCTGGCCCTTAGTGAGTGATGCACTATGCAAATGCTTATAAACACTGTTTCAAAATTTTCCTGATAGGACCCCGTATGTGACTTTGTTTGTTTATTGCTCTGATTAGCGATGCACTCAATTCATTTCTGAATGCGGTCACTGAAACACTGGAACCCTGGCTTATTAGGAATTTCCCTGCCATATTCACTGAATGTGTGACTCATCACAGTGTAAACTTGATGACGTTGACGGGACTACACTATATTTTCGTCAAGCATTTTAGCCAGATCAGAGCATATAACAAGTGCAAATATAAGTACAAATATGAGTGTGATATACCTGGTACAAAATTGCCTTTTTTCATTTTTCTTTTTTTAATTTTAAGACTTTTGAAATCACATCAAGGCAGCATGGTGGCTTAGTGGTTAGCAATGTCACCTTGCACTTCCAGGGTCCGGATTCGATTCCCGGACAGGTTTGATTCTGCCTCTGTGTACAGAGAGTTTGCATGTTCTCCCCGTGCTTGGTGGTTTTCCTCTGGGTGCTCCGGTTTCCTCTCACAGTCCAATGACATGCAGATTAGGCTAATTGGTGTTCCCAAATTGCCCATAGTGTGTGAATGAGTTTGTGTGCTGTGCAATGGATTGGCACCCTGTCCAGGGTGTACCCTGCCGCGTGCCACAAGTTTCCTGGGGTTGGCTCCAAGCCCCCAGCGACCCAGAATATAGGATAAACCGGTATGAACGATGAGTGAGTGAGTGAGTGAAATGTCTGCATTAAATTGTCTGGCCTTACTCTAAAATGCTGTGATCTGAATTAGTCATATTTAAAATGATATAATGATATAATATATATTATTATAAAAAATAATCAACATCTTTTTTATTCCTTACAGATTTAAACAATTCTGCCAACATTAACATTACTTGTTTTAACAAACATACTTTTTATCCTTTTATAATTATTTTGAGCTGTGGAATTACTGAGATTTATTGCGGTTAAAATCAGGGCAGCCACCAAACATGCCAACTGTCAGTCAGAGAAACAACTGAATCTCAAGAGCAAACATCCTAACCTTTTAAATCATTTTAAAATTAAAAAAAGAGTTCAAGCAGTTCCAATATTGTGTAATCTTTGCCATGTGGCTGCACTGTTCATCCGTTCCAATATGGAACAAAAATATTTAGTGTGATGTCAGCCAAGAACTGGTTTCTTATAACGAAGTATGTAGTCAGGGTCAGAGGAAGGTTAACACTGAATTTAAACCCAAGGATACAAAAACAAAGAAATCTTGGATGTCATCTTTTGGCTGTTTTTGTCATGCTTAAAATAAAAGGTGGGGTGGGGTGTGTGGGGGGGATGTGGGGAGGATTCTGTGGTGAGACAAGTTAACATATAATCTCAATCATAGACTTAAAATGTCAACACTATTTGGCAAGCCTTGATGTGTTGCATGTATATACTGTGCAAGCTGTTAACATTCATAATAATGATTTAATCATACAACTCATAAAACATATTCTTATTTCTTTTCTCATATTTTTATATTTTTCTTTTGGCATATGTTAACCTATTCCTTAAACTAATGACATTTAAGTTAACTTATAGTTAGGAATACTGTATTTCACTGACCCACTAAGCACAGGTTTGTTCCATAAATATAAATTCTAATCCAACAGTTTGGCCAACTGTAGTCAGGTCCATAAATTTTGTATGTTTTTTGGCATTTGGCCTCCGTACACCACCATATTTGTGAGTGTGAGTGGAGTCAAGGATTTCAGCTTTAATTCAAGGGGTTTGACAAAACTGTGGTATATCTGGAATTTCAGCCAGTTTCATACAATCACTACCATTTTGAGGCGCATAAACAAATGGCTGACAAGCAGTTGCATGGTTGGTTGTGGCCTGTTCCCTCATTAATCCATGACTAATCAAGCAGATGAGATCAGGCTTGGAGGTGGTTCTGAATGTTACATTTGCATTTGGCAGCTGTTTATTCAAACTCTTAACATGAGGTCCAAAAATTAGTCTATGCTAATGAAGGTGACCATCATTAGGCTGGAAAAAAAAATAGCATAGCAAACACATTGGTAGTGGCCACTACAACAGTTTGGAACATTCTTAAAAAGAAAAAATTTACTGGAAAGCTCAGCAACAGCAAAAAGGTTATGTGGAAGACCACAGAAGACAACTAAAGTGGATGACCGCAGAATTCTGTCCATGGTGCAGAAGAACCCTTTCACAACAACCAACATACAGCTATATGAAGTAAATATAGATGCTTCACAACAAAGATCAAACCATTGGCAACGCTCAAGAACAGAAAGGCCAGATTAGACCTTGTCAGAAAAAGTGGATTTGAAGGATTCTTTGGACGAATGAAACCAAGGTTAACTTTTACCAGAATGATGGGAAGAGGAAAATATGGAGAAAGAAATGAACAATTTATGATCCAACGCATACCACATCATCTGTCAAACATGGTGGAAGTGATGTTATGGAATAGTCATGTATGGCTGCCAAAGGAACCGGGTCACTGGTGTTTACTGATGATCTGACTGCTGATAAAAGTAGCAGCATGAATTCTGAAGTGTATAGGACTATATACTCTCTGCTCAGATTCAGCCAAATGCGGTAAAACTGATAGGATGCCGCTTCATATTGCACATGGGTAATGACCCAAAACAAACGGTGAAAGCCACCCAAGAGGTTCTCAAGGCAAAGAAATGGAATATTCTTCACTTGCCAAGTCAGTCATCTGCTCTGAACCCAACAGAGCATGCTATTCAGTAACTGAAGAGAAGACTGAAGGCAGAAAGATCCACAAACCAGCAGCAGCCGAAGGCAGTTGCAGTAAAGGCCTGGCAAATCATCTCGAGGAAGGAAACTCAGCATTTGGTCATGTCCATGTGTTTATGCAGGCATTGAGTGCATAGGACTTTCCTCCAAGTATTAAAGGCCCTCCTTATGTTTGTAATTATGTTAGTTTGTAATTATTTATGAGCCCCTTCATAATGGGTTATTTGTGTATGGAAATGGCTATAATTCCTGAATGGTTAATGCCATCACTTCACCAAACACCTGGAATTAAAGCTGAAAGTCTTGACTTCACTCTCATCTTGAGTATTTCATTTTAAATTCCATGTGGTGGTGTTCAGAGGCGAAATGTAAAAAGCTTATCTTCGTTCCACAATTTATGACCCTGGTTGTATGTGAATATGAAGAAACCAGGGATTGTTGGAGTAGTTTGTCCTCAAACTACTTAGTTTCCTGGCTTTCACTTTTCCATTCACAGTTCCACAGAAGAAAAGCTAGTTCAGAAGGGTGTTGATATAACTTTCACCAACACTTCACCATGCTGTAGAAACTGTAGAAAGAAAAACTTCTTCTCTTTACTGATCTTGCAAAAAGAAAACTTTTCATTAAAAATGTTTGCTAAAACATTAAACAAGCCTTTAAATTATATATACGGTGTTTCTCTGTTGCTAAAAGCAACTCATTAGTTTTGGCATGCTAATCTTTTCTGAATCCTGCCACCTGTTGAACAACTTACACACATACAGGATGTGGTCTGGCTCTTTGAAGTCTCTATTTTTCCTACACATATTAATTATCTTGAACAGATGTAATTGGAAAGGGATGTAAAAACATTGATAATATCAAGTATACATGATGCAGCTTCACAAAAACACTTCTAAAATCCTAATGCTCTAAAAACAACATAGTGAGCTCACACATCATCAAGGAAAAATGAAGATGCTAGCCAGACACAAATATTTTTATGACCCAATCGTTTGGTGAAAGCCAAAGACTTTTTGCCAAGAGCGCAAACATGATGCTTCATCTGAACTGACATTATCAGGGAAGGATGAAGACCATGGCTACATTAAATCGCTCCTCAAGTACTTGTTTATGCTTCAAAGCCTGTAATACAGTAATACACATAATCAGCTTGATATATTTTTCATATATAAAGTTTGTTGTTTTTTTATCCAAGTTAATTCAGTTTCTGGCCAAGCAGAACCAGGCAGTGCATTGGATCTTTTACATGCTTGGTAGGCTTGCTAATGAATTCATGGTTTATACACTTCTGACAGTAATTTTCTGACTATTTACTGTACACCTACAGCTTTTTATTCCAATATTTCTTTCTACTATCAGAACACATTAGATCCATGTTAGTTCACTATTTATAGGCCTACTATAGTTAATGTTATTGGTGCTTAGATTAAACGGACTCAATTAAGGTGACCAGAAAAAAAACAAAAACAATATATACTATTGACAATATTGATTTGTGCTTTCCGCCTCTATGAAACCATCTGGATATGCATCATGGACAAAAACATAAAATAAAAATAATCTAATTTAAAATGTAACATTCATGATATATTATATTACAGAGACATATTCAGGGCCACAGAAGTAGACAGAGTTACACACTATCTAAATTAATCAAAGTTTCATTCAACCCATATATGAGTTTAATAGAACATTACCATGAACAGATTTGTATTCATGGAGCAAAGTGAAAACTGTGGACTCCTGCATCTGTCAAAAGATTAATACCCGTCTGTGCGTACTGTACATACATTCCACATTTGGGCCAGAAATTGAAAGGCTGATTTGTCTGTCAAAAATGTTGAGTGTTAAATACCATTGGATCAACGTGCCAAGTATGTTGTTGAACTGTTCGCTTGTGCAGACATGCTGTAAGTGCTCGTGCAGATGCAAAGTGTTTGGAAGAAGAAACAACAAAGTTCACTTTAGGAAATGCAGAAATGCAATTCGTATACATACTATATATACAAAAAACAAAACAGTCATGCATGACATACAGCATGTACGTATACACACGTTTATGTATGCATGTGAACATAAGCACAGTAATTACAAATCCGGTCCATTTCTAAGTCATAAAGGTGAATGTTCCTATTTGGATGTTCAGTACGGAAAAACAATTGGGAAGAAACAACAACTGCAACATCCTGTTTCAGATCCACTAACACTGCTCACATCTGGCCCTGTTTTTTGTATGTGTGTATGTATTGTGCGCACGTGTATGTGACAAAGGTGGTGGGAAAGCAGTCCTACCAAAACACAAACTGACAAGGATAAGACTGTGCATCTGCCTTTGTGTTCTTCTAACATTCATAGTGATCAGTGTTTCACAATTATAACAGCAATACCTCTGTTTAAATTCTCAATGCTTTTACACTGCAGGCTGTGTGAGGAAGAAATATAAATTAAATTCAAACACTTCGGTTCCTATCCCGGACTTAAGATAGTATCAAGGAGCTGATATATGCAAACTGTCAGTATGTTATGCACAACAAACAAAACAAATCAATTGAAATTTTTTTTTGTTAACATAGCCCTTATTTGAGGTTCACCCAAATTAAAGAATGCAGTGCACATGTGTTTTTTTTTTTTTTTTTTACCTTTCTATTAGTCTTTTTCCCTTTTTTCTTCTTTTTGCCCTTGTCCCGGTCCACAACCAATTTGAGATTCTTCAGTTCCTGCCTCATCAGCTCATCTACCTGTGTAAAAAAAGAAATTAAAAATAGGGGCTTAATCTAAATATGGTTTGTTATCTGCTATGTCATTAAAAATTGTATAGGTTACACCATATAGAAAGCTCCAAACATCTGAATCAATAGAATAACAAAAGTCAACAATCCATACCAAATTTTATTCAATTTTATATTTATTTATTTATTTATTTATTTATTTTTAGAAGGAGTCACTGGTGTAAGCACTTTGTAACAGTCAGATGTAAAAACAGTAATCTAAAGAAGGAAGTCTAAGTGATTTATAGAAGTTTTAGGCAGTTTTTCTGCCACAGGAAAGTTGCCTACATTTTTTGCACAAAACAAAGTTAAGTTTTGTAGTAATAACAGGAACTAACATTCAATAAATCTATAAATTAAAAAAGCTCAGGACATATTGTTCACAGAAAAAAAGATTAGCATTGGTAAATTGATCCCTAGCATTAATAAAACTCTTCAGCTGCCGTCATGATTTATTTCTTATATAGGGAACTATTTGAAGCACATATTTCTGTAATTGCTATCCTTGTATGACTCTGAAATCTGAATATTGTGTTCATGCATCATCAAAAAGCTTTGGCCATTTATTTAGTTCTGAATGGTAACCTGCGTCCTTTTAACACACAAAGCCAGTTTCCTGTCATAGTTCCGTGTACTTCCTATTTCCCCAGACATTTTGGTTCATTCCGAGCACCACCACCCAGTTGTTTTCTCCGTCTGCTCCAGCGTGGCTATTAATTAACTCTGAAAAGTCTTAAAGTCTGCCTGAGCCTTTGAATAATAACCTAGCGATAGAAGTTTTCTCTGTCCTGTCTGCTCTGCTGCATCTTTTTTTTTCTGCTCTGCTACATCCAATTTTGTTTATATAGCGCTTTTAACAATAGTCATCGTTGCATTACAGAATCAAAAGAAAATTAGGAAAATGAGTATGAAATGTTTGAGAGAAATTCATTAGGCTGTTAATCATCAGTTATTTTTTACAAACTGGTTCCTGCTCTGACTCTGACAAACCTCTCACTCTGTTCCAGTATGCCATCTCGGTGCTGCTTTCTGCCCACAGCTCCATCTGCCTCCAGTCCTTATTCCTGAGCACAGTGAACAGTCCTTCCACAATCACTAAAGAAATTTCTCCTATCTCGATCAGTGTTCTTCGCCAAGTCCCTATCCTCACTCTCGCTCACAGTTCATGCACTATTATTGCCTCTTGACAATAAATATAGAAGACCTTATCTGGTGTGCTGCGTTTGGGCCTTTTTCTGAGTCCCATTACAGCTTCCATCCTCTCCTTATGACCCCCTTTGATATTGACTAGATGTCTGTGCTTGGAATGATATACTATTCATGTTGCCAAAATATATAGTAAGCATGATAATTTGATGTGCCAATACTATTCGGAAGTGAATTTCATTGCATGTGGCTAAAGCCAAGGAAGTCATTGCAGATTTTTGGATTGGTAGGCTAACCCTTTACTAGGGCGGCTTGGGGGAAGGATAATTGTTTTTCATTTAATTTATTAGTAGTCATAAATCATACTGTTTGTATAGTTTGTTATAATAAAATGAAATTCAGTTCATCATATTGCCTACAGTAGGTTGTGAGGAAAAAAGGATGTATCAATGTATATTGCACAATCCTAACCCCTATATATGTATATTTATTATAAAAAAAAAAAACACAAAAAAAAAGCAAACCAAAAATTGGCTAAAATGCTCTGAGTTTTAAGCTCTATGAAGGACTAGGTTGAATTGTGAGGATGGCATGGTAAATTAGCTCTTATATACACTGATTTTTCCCCTTTATTTTGTTCGTTAGAAACAATAAGGTCTCAAACATGACTGGCTAGGTAAAGACTTTTAAGGAAAAATCATTTAAAGCTGCAGACACTGAAACATGTCAGGGTTGCATTTAATTGTATTTTTTAGAATATGTTAAAAAGAGTGTAATATGTGACCTTTAACTATCAGCATTTTTCATGGTATCTCAGCCTTTACCAAATGTAGCATTGAGCATTAAAGCCAATGGAAACAACAGAGTAAATCAGAAACTGCCTAAGCAATAAAAAGAAATACAATTTTAAGTGTTTTCTTTGTGTTCTGTACATTTTATTCTGTGGTTAATTTTGTGTAAGTTTTTATGATATTATATTACTGTGCAAAAGTTATTTTGCACTTACTTCAGTCGTTTTAAAACTCAATTGTATTTAAAGTTGAGAAGGTGAAAGTGAAAATGAACTCTTTAGCTATTTAGGTTGATTATCCAATTACTCTTTATTGCACACTGTACTCCTGTTCTGTAATTAAAGCTAAAACAGTTCTTGTTTGACTTTGAGCTCGTCTCAACCACATCATTGCATAATTTCTATCTTTAACCACAATAGAGGTTATTCTTCAGCCTGGGAGCTTGTCATGTCATTTTTGTGATACTGCATACTACTGTGAAGAGCAGTGTGTAGCTCATGTTGTTTGAGGAATTTGTCAACTATTTCCATTTTTTCTAATGGAATTTTATTTATTTTTTCCTTCTAGGTGTCTTTGTCTCCTGAAATCATTAGTGGTATTTTGGATTTTTTTTTTCCTTAGTAAAGCTTTATGAGGCATACCTAAAACTCTAATGTTTGTTATATGCTGGTGTATATATGAGTGAATTAAACTAGAACAGAATGTATTATGAAGTTTTAGAAAACGTTCCTAACTCTTACCTGAACTCTGACTTCCGATTCCACCTCCATTCTTTTCTCCTCTCGCACCAGCTCAGGATCAAAATGCTGGTGGAAGTTCTGGCCTTCGTCTCGTGCCCGCCAAATCTCTGCAACGCACACGCACACACACACACACACACACACACACACACACACACACACACAAAGACACAGAAAATAAGGAAATACTGTGGAAGACAAAACAAACTAAAAGAATAAGTGTCAGGATCGAACACATTCACAACACAAGCAGTAAAACTCCAAAATGAAGCATATAAAAATAATCACGGCACTACTGGTAAGCTCTGTTTGTATTTTTCATTGATTCATTTATTTTTGTAATATTCCGGTTTGGACTTCTAACAGAGGAAGCACAGGTGCTGTTGCCCGGGTGAGAATTTTGAAGGTGATTGTCCTCAGTGTCGCACTCTCATGCGCCATATCCTGACAGGAAGTTCATTTCCGTGCACTTCCTCTTCCAGGATAGGACCGTGTGCCAGGCAGATACGGGCAGAGACTGACTGACTCACAGCTTTTGAGGACAGCTGAAAAAGAAGCTTTTTTTTATGGAGCCTCAGATTGCTTACATTTAAGCAAGGAATAAAACATGAAGAGGAAAAGTAAGCCATGGGTTGGTGCAGGTTTGCAGTACATTCTAAAGTACTTACTTTATACCAGAGGTAAACAGTTGTTTGCTTTCTCTTGGAAGTAACTAGACAAAACACCACAGCTGTCATGTTCCTGAGAAACTGCAAAGCCCCCTGTCCTGAAGACCTTCCCATGTAAGCTACTGCTTTACCTCAGCTTGTCACAAAGAGCTGACACTCTTTCAATGCTAATCACACCACAGGACTGTTGTATTCTTGATTCTGATTGGGGCAAAAGGTGTGGACAGCAGCACGGCTGTAATTCAGATCGCACGTTTATATTAATGCTCATTCTAAACCGCATTGTTCTCATCTAGTTTTAATTAATCAACACCTTCTGATAACTAACTGTGCATTTAACATCTTTGTTTTTATAAAACTCTGCTAGTAGCCTGTGAAACTATTGCAAACATGATCATAATGGTACAATATAATTCACCCATTCACAGACTAAAGCTTTGCCAGATGTTTTCTCATGATTGAATGGAACTGTGTTAGCCCTTTATTAGTGTGTTACTGGACTGACTAGTTTATTTTTAAGTTTATTTTACACTTTTTTAAAGCTGTAACAGAAAGAAGATTTAAAAATCACTAGACTACAAAGAAATTATTACAAACTTGAACAGTCCACAGCTAATGCTATAAAAGATTTATCACACTGAACCTTAATTAGTAACTTCAACTTAGTATGAACACTCATTATTTGTTTTTGTTAACTCGATTAATTACCCAATAAAAATTTACATTTAATATTCATATAGTGATTGATTTTTTTCTGGCCAGAAAAAAAAAGTTATGTTAAAAAATAAACTTTCAACTGGCAACAATTATTTTGTGCCTAACTGATGCAGTGAGTAGCTTCTCATATGTGAAGGCATATCACATAGTTGTGGAAAACATGTTACTGTGTTTCAGCAGGGTTGGATCAAACAAAGAAAACAACTACGGTGATTGCAGAAATTACTGGAATTGATGTAATGATGCTTTTTTGAAACCTGGAAAGGATAGTGGCAAACCAACAAGAGTGGAATAAATGTGGTTGGAAAACATTATGATTGACCTTGAATGAAAATCACCCACTGTAAACGCTTGGTGAGGTTGAGTCATAAAACAATAAACAGCAGAATTTATGGCTATATTTAATAGTGAAAGTAAGAACATTTCCACACATGCAATGTGATGACAACTCACCGGATTTGCACCAAACAGCTGTGTGGCCATAGGAAAACCGCTATGTTAATGTTAATAAGACTAATAAGAAAAAAAATCTTCAGTTTGCTAGGGAGCAAAAAGATTAGACTTTGGAGCAATGAAAAAAAGGTCATGTGGTCTGAAGAGTCCAGATTGACCCTATTCCAGAGGGTGCATCAGGTTAAGAAGGAACCTACTGTACAAGAGTTATGGTCTGGGGTTACTTCAGTTGGTCAGGTCTAGGCTCAGCAACGTTATGTGGCAATACAATGGCGTCAGCTGATAACCGGAATGTACTGAATGACCTTCAGTGTGGAACTTGATTTGGCATCCACAGAATCCTGACCTTAACCTTTAATTCCCAAGTCTTTGGGATGTGCTGGAGAGGACTTTATGGAGTGGTTAGACTTTCCCATCATCAATAAAAGATCTTGGCCAAAAATCAATGCAACTCAATGCAACTCCGGATGGAAATAAATGTTGTGATGTGCATAAGGTTATGGAAACCTGCTGTGGCAAATGCACACTGCAACTAAAGCGAAATGCAGTCCAATAAAATATTAGAGTGTGAAGCTTTTTTGGCCAAGCAGTGTGCTAGTGATACAAATAATATTTATCGGAAAAAATATAAAATGGTTGGGGATCCTTCTGAAGCCAGGTGTGCATGCACAGCTGGGAATTAAAATATGCACTCAAGGTAAGGTGTCAGGGACTACAAATATATTTTTGTTTCAAGCCTAATCAAAATATTTTTATTTGACTTTAACACCTTTAGGTCAAAATGACCTAAGCATCATTTTTGCACTTTACAGTATTTTCCCAACAAAGCCTTGACTGCCAGTTCATAAATGTGTATGATGTTCTTTAAAACCTGCTCAAACGCGTCTTAAAGATTTTGTGGTAAAAAAAAATGGTTTAAGAGTTATAGGCATACCTACTGTACATGACTGACAACTATATCTTATGAATTGTTTTATCAGATTTTGCAGAGAGTTAAAGGGCATCACTGAAGCTTGTGGCAGTGAAAACTAAAAATAAGCATTAGATTTTTGAAATTGGATCCCCTGCCTGGGTCAGAGGTCAACCTGTCCTCCACAAGCCTTGCTTTTTGAGGTCACAATTTCCAAACATCCCCAGGCAATCTGATCTATATAATTACCTTAGCGCTTCAGTGGGGTGCATTCATGCAGACCAGCCTGTTTGTTTAAAAAAGACAGAACTCAGGATACTGAAAACAGACAGCTTTTTCAGGGAGATTTGCTGAACTCAGTCCAAAACCATGAAAGGATGCAGAGGGAGAGGGAGAGCCATGGCTGACAGTGTTCCAAAACGTGACACCATCTGTGAATTTCATGCTAGATGGACAATTGATGAACTGATGCTACATAGACTGA
The DNA here is from genome assembly GCA_030014305.1 of Clarias laeviceps. Lineage (NCBI taxonomy): Eukaryota > Metazoa > Chordata > Actinopteri > Siluriformes > Clariidae > Clarias > Clarias laeviceps. The sequence continues at coordinate 28,180,475 of JAQMYJ010000037.1, forward strand.
TAACTTGGCACATTGAGGACCACACACAAATGTGCAAACTGGACCCTGAGTGTGTAGAGTCGATCCACCACCGACCACCTGGGTACAGGCTGAAAGACACTCGAGGATTGGAGTGTCCTTGGTGTTTGCATTGCTGTTTTGATCTATAGTGCCCTGCCTCGCTCATCATTTGGCTTATCATTAATGTGCCATTAGTATGCCAGTGAGCATGTGGTGATAGATCTTGTCACTTTCATCTCTTTTGTTTTGGGAATGATGCAATCTTTTTTTGGGGGGTTTTGAATCATTCAGTGAATAGGAAAAAAATGCGTCTGGTTTAGAGATGTTCCTAAGGTACAAGCCCTTCCGGTCTGAGTTTGAAATCAGGACTTACGTCAGGCCAGAGCATCATGATGTCAACGGACAGGAAGGGAGTTCTCCATGTTGCAGATCACCCGGAAAGATAAAAAGTGAGACAAAGAGGGCAGAGGGGAAGAGATACTATCTAGAATTTAGTCTGCTTATTTATAAGAAAATTGTAATATCGGCATGAAGATGCCATAAACAGCGATGGCTCCAGATATTACACATGAATCCTGACAGAGATAGAGGGAGAGAGATGAGAAATGGGAAAACCTCCAACAAGCCCAGACAATTATCCTTCTTCTCATCGTACTGTATGTACTGTACGGTTTCCTCATCGTCATTGCCAGCGATCCAGAACCAAAGTGTCAGATTGTCCCCAGTGAGGGGACAAGGCAGCGTCTGATGTTGTGTATCTGGGTAAATACAGAGTTCACCTTTCTGGTCCACTGCAACTAAACAAACCCGTCGAATAATAACATCCCAATTACTGACAGCTGATAAAACAGAGCTGAGGCTCTAGATCCGGGGAGTCCTCGCAGCCAGGCTGCTTAGTTTTAATCACTACTTAGACACACCAGATGTGCAACTTCACTTTAAATGCTGCTGTTTTTTTTTTTTTTTTTTTTTTGGAAAAATTAATAATCCTGTCTTTTGGGAGATTAACTACAGAAAATAACTGATTAATTATATTCTATGGTGGGTTTTGGAAAGGCATTAAGGCAAGTCCACAATTAACCTCAAGTAAATTACTCAGTTTTTTTAGTCTTGGCATCAGACATTCCGTGCAGACATTTTACAGCTTGAGCAATGTCAACATCATATTAGTGTAGAGTCACTTCTTCTAGTCGACCTTCATGAAACCCTTAAAGAGGGCAGCAAAGCTAATGAGCATTGAGAATTGCAGTTATAAGTCGAGAGTCGAGAGCTGGAACTCATTGTGGCTATACCGTGATTAAGGTTTGTGAGGTGAGCTCAATAGTCTGCTTTTCATTATAAATCTTAGCTTCATTCTCCAAGAATGTACCCCTGTGCTCCCAGGGTTGCGTCAGGTAACACGTGGAGGGAAATTGTAATAGAAACAAATGAAGTGGCTTTGACCGGGCAGATAATTACTTCCTACAAAACACAGAGCTGCTTTTCTGACACTTGCATACACACATAAATGCATGGTACCTTCTCTCGTACTCACGGTCATAGACACACACACACACACACACACACATCTTTACACACTCTCCTGCACCAGAGTGTGCCATATGGTTGGGGGAGCTGGGCAGCTTGTGAAGCTTTTGTCACACCTGTTAATGTTTCTTACTTGATCTTTTTCTGTTATTGCAATTGTTGTGAAGCAATTAAAACTAGCGAACTTTATGACTGAGTGTGGTCATAAAGGAGCTGAACAAAATAAATGACAACACAGGTTAGTCACGAATGAGAGAAGGTTTGAGCATGCTAGTAGCTAGAAGCAAAATAAGTTAACCAACTAATGTTAATGGCTATCTAGCATCAAAGATATAATGACTGGTGCATTAAATAAAAACATAGAGAAGTAAACACTTTAACAGCTTTTAAATGTGAAAATATTTAACAAAAGGTACTTATACTTACACTTCACATTGATTCATAGGGTTAGGCTTCAGGCGGTGTTGTCAAGAAAAGAAAATGTCATGACTTGGTGTCAGGGGTGTTATAAAGTGAATGTGTATTAGACATACCAATAAAATATATTTTGGTTTATTAACTTAAAAGTTGCCATTTTTGGCCCATCGTATTGATTGTAAACTGTTTTGAACTTTGGGTTCAAATCTTTTGGCAGGCGATGTGCCTCAACAGAAAATCTCCAATCATCCAACTTTTAATCCGTGGTCATGCAAGTCTTACATTGACCTCTGCTGTTATGTAAGCAGCAGTTCGAAAAGATGTGTTCAGCTTGTGTTAAATGCCTTGGAGGATGCACCTGATACACATCATCCGCCCTGGTTGCTAGCTGTCACCCTGAAGTGGAAGTATTTTACAGACATATTGAAATTGGATCTGAGTATATTATAGGAACTATATTATTTTTTTTAAAGGTTTAAACTTGAAATTAAATGGGTTTGATTTAAAAGTCCTAAAGAAAAAGGACAAAAAAAGATTGCTTTTCTATGTTTTGACAACAGTCAAACAGGCTGGGCAGTGACAGTAATCATTCAGATTCTAAACAATTTTAAACAAATTTAGCATATCGTTTGCTCCTACCACACATAATTCTGTGTTGTATGCCAATGTGTGCATAGTTTGGACGATCTAAATAGTGATACTGATATGGCCATTTGTGTTCACCCACTGAGGTTATGACAGAGGACTGTACACATTCACATTAACCATCGAAACAACTAGAAAGTCACATTGAAATTAACCGATTCCATTTTGATTTCCTCTAGGCAAAAACATTCCATGTAAAAAAAAGAAAAAGAAATTCTGATAGGCCAATGAACGTCACTTACTTCAAGCCGAAGCACATTTATTATTTCAATGTCTAATAATTTTGCATAAAATTATATGCACACATTAAGTGTTCTGAAAGTATGTGCCAAAATTCCGAGTTCAATGTTAATTAATGTTCTACTATACCACAGCACACTACAACACAGCTTGTCCTGTCAGTAACATGAAGTCTAATACTTATGTGCTTGTTCTAATACATTTAAATCTTGGATTGCAAGCTTAATTTGTTCTGGAAGCATGCTTGTATATCAAAATGAATTTCCCCATAAAAAATAATAGACATTCAGATGATTCATTCCACAACCCAAATATAAAGAATTATTACAAAATATAAAGTAAAAATAAAACAAATTAACCTGCACTTAACCTTTGAAAAGAATCATGGCTTTTGACTCCTTTTGAGGTTTTCGCAGAAATGTAATGTTGCATTGTCGTTAAACAAAATAATCCCCCGCACTGGAGTCTTCACTACACTTGGACACAAAATAAAAAAATGCTTTACGCATGCACATACACACACATGATCACAATGTTCAAACAGTACACGCGCGCACAGATTTTGACTATACGAGTTCCACACATGCACTTAGACAGAGCATATTACCCAGAATTACGCTTACCCACAATCCCACAGCGTGCATGAGAGAGAAGAACCATTGGCTCAGTTGTGATCATGTGACACCGGCAGACAAAGCGTATGCATGATACTTGTATGTCAAGACTTGCTCCTTTATCAAGTTAAAATTTATTGAAAATTTTTTATCATCGTGCAAAATGTTACTCGCAATCCAAGGTTCCACTGTATTATGGTAAAGGTATTGTTTCTAGAGTAACAGCTCCTACACAGGGACTAATGACACTCACTCACTCACTCATCTTTTATAAACCTTTATCCTGTATTCAGGGTCACGGGGGGGCCTGAAGCCTATCCCAGGAGACTTAGGGCATGAGACGGGATGTACCCTGGACAGGGAGCCAATCCATCACAGAGACTAATGACAAATTAATTTAAAAAGGGTTGTTGCTTACCAAAGTATTTCGCTAAAATAATTGTTGATGTAGTGGATTTTATATTAATCATTTGTGGAGAAAAAAAGTCCTTGTTTTCATTTCCTCTGCTTTCTCAGCACAAAAAAAAAAAGCTGTGTCAATATTAGGCTGAGAGAGAGAGAGAGAGAGAGAGTTTATAGTTTTTACTGTACTATATTTAGTTTTCACTATATACTGAAGACATTTGGGTTGAAATCAAAACATGAATATGAAACAATGGATCGGATTTTCTGATTTCATGAACAAATATTTGCATCCAGTTGTGTTAAACAGCTTGGAACATTTTACCAGTTTTTGACAGTGGCATGGGCTCGGGTGGCTGCTTCTGGATTGGGTTCACTTATCATTATTGATGTTGAAATTGCATCAGAGTGCATTCAGAAGTCTACAGAAACATTATGTCTGCCAATTTATAGAGAAAACATCCAATCTAATTGAGCAGAACTTCATCAGGCAGCAAGATAATGACTCAAAACAGACAGTAAACATGATAAAGGACTTTATCATGGGAAAAAATAGGTTTCAGTCTGATTAAGTCAATCACCAGACCTTAACCCAACTGGGCATGCATTTCCCCTGCTGAGGAGAGGGCTGAAGGGAGAAAGCCCTCAAAATGAACCAACAATGAAAGCTGCAGTACAAGGCTAGGAAAGCATCTCAAAAGAAGAATGTTTTAGTGCAGTTCCTCCAAGCAAGGGAAAAGCAAACAAATATTGCCAAAGTGTTATTTTATGTTAATTTACTTTGAGGCTATCTGTTCCTATACTTTTGCTCACCTAAAAATTAGATGGTCTGCTCTAAGAGTTCTTTACCAAATATAGATGCAAAAAAACAACAACCAAGAAATAGATATGTAAATTCATCTTTAAATCTCAAAACTAATCATTTTGGTGAAACTTACTGTAAGAACAGGAACTAACTTGTCTGTTGTAACCATAAGCAAATCACTATGGTATAAGCGCAATACCACTTTGTTTTCCAAAAATAAATGCATTTGGTTTCTACCTTGTGCTTTATCAAGAGAAATGTACTTGTTTCACAGATGTTCAACATTAAACATAATTATAAATTAGTGACGAAGTTCTATGGTATCAAAAGAATTAAAAAAAAAAACTATTATAGAAAAGAATAAACTTTGGGGCACTTTTTTCTCTAGATGTATAAGAGAGGGGAATTTTGCAGGCAGTGCCATAAGCCATTTTGGTTACAGTATCCGGTTCTAAATTGGTATTTAAGAGGAAGCTTAAATAAAAAAAGTTAAAGAGCCTCTTTAACTTTTTATTAGTGTTTGTTTGTGGTTACTAAATGCCAGAGACTGATTTATTTTATGAAGATTGCATGTTAAAATTGCATAATGATAAAAAAAATATCCACACTGTGATATATTAGATTTATATTTGTTTTTCTAGTTATATCACAGAATGAGTGAAATTCACTATTGATGCATATGCTCATTTTACACATTCTGTTGTGGGTTTTCCATTCTACCTAACTGCTGCTTTACCTCCCTTACATACACAAATATTCGGTCCCAAATAAAGACAAAGCATCGATGACCACATCAAAGAAGGTTTCAACCATTTTCACCAGAGCTGTTGAAACCCCTCACCCTAGAACACTCATCTATGCCCATCTAAATCTCCATTAGCTTAGCCAACAGTGATGACAGCGAAAGAGGCAGATGCTGTGCAGCTGTGCGGTCATGTGCCTCATGGCATCATTCTTGACTTGTAGATTCACAGACACACATGTGTTCATGCACAAAAAGTGTAACCTTAACCACATGAACAAACTATTACGACTTTCTTGTAAAGTAAAGTGATCCTACGTGATTTTTATAATGTTAATTGATTTCAATCTGTGATTCATAAGCTGTCTTACAAGTCTAAATCAGAAAAATGCAAAAACATATTGTGTCAATTATGTCTGTGTCATAGGTCTGTTGTGTCCAGATCTACGGGTCCACAGGTGAGTGGTGGCATTAAAGCAAGAAGAGATGGATTGCAGTTCTAAGGAAGGAAAGGGAGGAGAGGAAAGGAGAAAAAGGAGGAGATGATGGCTGACCCAAAACAGGGCCTCAACCTAACCCTCGATCTTCTGATAGACAGACTTGGAGAAGATAAATGAGCTGTTCTATGATAAGAAAGCTTGAACTCAGAACCTTTCACATTCTAACCATGATAACACATGACAGGCTGAAATCTTGTTATGGATATTTCTGAATTAACAGTGAACTTTCTGGGCTTTAGAGATAGCCAGTATCCAGAGCCCTGGGACCAGAAGGTAGGGATTACTTTTCAGAAATGCTATAAGTATCCATGAAGTGAGAAACTTAGTGGATTGTGATTTGGTTTTGATTAAACTCTGACTGCTGCACCAATTGCTCCCCATTGACACATTCATGTACACACACACTTGCACATGAGATTTGTGGAGGTCCAGCTCTCTCCCCTGTCAGCACGGATCATTGGGTTTCAGAAGCACAACCTGGGATACTCACTTCCTGCTAAAGTCAAACAGAATGTAGCGCTTCGTTGCAGAAACACGTTCATGCTGTCAAGAGGTTGGGTGGTAGGCATATTGATTTTTCATTCACCGTACCATAGAAAGTCTCTGGCTGTCTGACAAAGACACACCTATATGGGTCGTAGAAAAAGAACCCTGGGGCCCAGGCATTTTAATTAGGCGTTTGGCCAAACAGCAAGAAGTTTATGCAGCTGATGGTGTGTAGTTGAATCAGCAGGGAACTAAAGATTTTTTTCTGAGACAAGAACAGTTGTATAGATAGTAACGCCTCAATGTACAATAACATCTGGAACCAGATATTCTTCATTGTGATACTCCTTTATTGTGTTTGACATATTTCTGTGAACTTTACACTTAAATAAGCTATTATTCCCAGAAGATATAACACTTGTGCATGAGTTAAGCAAAAAGGTGTTTTCTGATAAATGACTGCACTCAGTATCAGTGTGATGAGATACAGACTCCAGTCTCGGCATCTAAGTGCTATGGGTAGCATTTATCTCTGAAAGGCAGACAAGAGGGAGAATCAATGAGTGACAGGATCTTTAAACAGGTGAGAGCATGATGTGAATCGCTCCTTTCCCCCCACCCCTGAAAAACATCAGTTATTCCATCAGTGTGAACTGTACTACACTGCAGTTTAGGCACATTTGTCCTCAGAAATAAGAGACGCACTGCCTTGGTGACGTCTTGCTCATATAATTCTGACCTAATACTGAATACTGATATAAAAACATGGTGGAGTGGTTTCATAAGGGCATAGGGTTAAGGTCCTTGCCTAAGGGCCCAACAGCAAATGCGCTCGAACCCCTGACCCTCTGAACAGCAACCCAGAGCCTCAACTGCCTGATCCCCCCTGCAACTTAGCTTACCCTAAATCTGTGATACTGTCTTCATACATAATATACAAATAAGTTACACTAAAAATTTATTTCACACCTGTGAGGTTCAATTACTGTAGTAAAATCAAATATAGTAAAAAAAAAAAAAAAACTTCCACAATAGTGGCATGAGAAGTTCTGTTTTAACAGTAAGTTTCGTACGTAATTGTGATGTAAACTAATTTTATTTGCTTTCTGTCTTTGTTCTTGGATGTTAGATTTAAAATGGTACCATACTGTAAATGTGGGTGTATAATGCAGATGAAACCGCTGAACAGCAATTACCACTGACATTAACGGACTAATTACAAAAAGGGCAGTCGTTCTTCTTTACTGAAAAAATATGTTGTATACAAGATGGAAACTTCATCAAGTTGTTGACCTTTTTTTTTTTAGCAGCACTCCGTCTGTTTATTAGATGTGGCACAAATTTTATGCTAGATGTCCTGATGCAACTTCCCCGATTTCTACTGGCTTAGTATTACTTGTACAACCCCTCAGCGGTCAGCTTCTCAGACTGAAAATCAAACCCAAGCCGTGACACTGTGAGCACCGCATGCTAGCAACTAGGCCATCAGAGAACCGGCCACTTGACAATATTGATTTAAATTGCTAGTACGCAGTTTACTGATGGTGGCCCATCTGTTACTACTTACAATGTGTCAGTCACCCTTCACCCCTGTTGTTCAGTGGACAGCTGAGTAGTTATTTGGGTGGTACACCATTCTCAGCACAATAGTGGCACTGATATGGACATATTTTGCATTGGTATGAGTGTATCAGACATAGCAGTGCTGCTGTTATTTTTGGTCACCTTAATCCCAGGCCTCGAACAGTCCCTTAAAAAAAAATCCATCTTGCACCCCTGTGGTGAGAAACTGTCACTGACAAAGACCTAAAAAACGATTAACACCAACAGTGTTTGGAAAAAATTTTCTATAAAAAACAGGGTTGGTATGTCTAATAAAGTGGCTAGTAAATCCCAATAACACTACAACACAGCTGCCAAGACACAGACTGAGCTGGTCAAACTTATAACCAGGTGATAAGTTACAGTATGTTCCAGCTTCTTATTAATAAATTGATCAGTAATTATTTGATATTTTTAAATGGCCTTTCTGTGGTGTTATTTAGAATAACTTTTATACTGTGTTGTAGATGTTGTAGCAATTCAGAAACTGTTTCCGTTCTACTGGCTTGGCCTGGTCGGTCTGTGTTTTGGCAGCTGCTCACACCAAGCTGAATTTTTCAACAGGATCCCTGATGCAATACCAGAAAAATACCACAGAGACTACGACATTGATATCATATCTTTTCACTGTTTGTATTTTGGTGTTTCCTCTGATTTAGTGGATGAGGGATTATTTATTGTCATACATACGGTGATTATAGCACTTACTGGATAGGTACTGTACGTATTTAGACATGAAAAAACGGCCAGTGAGTTTAACTTCAAGGAAGATGTTACTTAAAAAAGTATATATGAATTTCTCTAATGAAAACAAGTACAGTACATTGGAAAACTGTAACATACATAAAACTGTATTACACCTTTTCCATCACTCACCTCTGTATATCTTAGTTCCTTCAACAACATTTGGCAGAAAGTTACTGGGGCTCATCTTCCATCCCTCCTCCTCCTCCTGGAAAACACACAATCGCTCTTTGTATTTTGGCCATTTTCACCCATTACCCCATGCGTGGTGTGCTGAAACCTAACTTTGGAAATAGAGCGGGCCTTTGAGAGTTATCGGGGGCATTTCAAGCTGAGTTATGGATATTTTTGCTGCAAAGAGCAGAGATCAAAGTTAGGGTGCAAAATACTCCAGTGCGTTGTGATACCCAGAGTCACTGGGTTAATGATGTCAACCACAGGTAGGGGAGCAGGGCGCTATACTGTGAGGATGATTTACAACTGCCCATGTTTTCCTTCCCTCAGTTGGGGGTCGCACATTAAAATGTAATCACTATCCTCATACTCTACTAATAATGTTTGTTTTGCGGGTTGCACGGAGCTGGGTTTTGGAGCGTATATTTTTTTCATTAGCAGCGTTGTGTTTTCACAAGAAATAAAGCATCCTGATATACTTTGTTTTACGACAGGTCTGCTTTTAAACACACTTCTCCATTAGTAGTTAATGGGCCCCAATAGAGACAGAAATCTGTCTGGAAATGCTGAAGAATCTTAAGTGCTCTTTAATACATTCTAGTAATATATGGATGTGGTCAAGGCGTGAGGCAGGGCATTTCCTAATGTATCTAGCAGGCTTTACTATAGAGGAATAGAGCTCGGTTAGCAAGCAAAAAAAAAACTGAATTACTGGATCAGGCTTAATTAAATAAACCAGACAGCTTGTTAAGAGTAGCAAATATTGCCTAAACCCTGTCTGGACAAACTTTTATGTTCTCTCGTTTTTGCTGTTTTTATTAGACTCAGTTGCTCCCATTTAAGCAATGGAGCTGTACCCACATAGTTTTCAGTAATATATCACCACACTTAAGTTCTACACAGCCTCAGTCTTTTAGAGGCACTAAAAACCAAAACTAACTTCATAAGATCTTTGAGAAAAATTCCCTCTAATGACCCACTCATATTTCAGCAGGAAGTAGTCTTTTTTGAAGAGGCTTAAATCTGACCTTTCACATCAGTCTGCTGCAGGTATCAGTAGCTCAGTTCCGTAATGAGAATAGCAGGTGCTCTTATTAACAAGAGCCGGAACAATGGCTCTATTCTATAACTGCAGACGGCAATCACGGTGAGTGGGTATTTACAATGCTTGACTGCTTTGCTTTTAGGCACTACCAGTATTAGCACAACAGTACAGATTCAGCGCTCCAAGAATGAACAAGATGTGCAAGAAAGGATTTCAAGCACTTAAAATGTTTGGATTGCGTGAAAAGTGGCTTCAGGAAAAAAATTTAATGTCCAAATTGGAACAAGAGTTTGCAGATGAATGCACAGGCTGCCAGTAGAAGCTGGACAGATTTTGCATCAGTCATATTTGTTAACATGGAAAAATTATACTGGAATTTTTTTTGGATTGCTATGAAGCAAACAATAGTGACACAGTTACAAAACAAAGAATTTACTGTAAAAAGAAAACATGTGCGGTGCAAATATGAGTTATAAAACAAGAACTGAGAGTTTATATAAAATGTAGGTATTGTTCTTTTGGGTGTAAAATTAAATTTGTGTTTTGCACTAACATTAAATTTCTTTAATAAACCTTATATAATATAAACTTTGCTCTCTACTGTAAAAAAAGGTCTCAACTGGAAAAACAATTAGAAGCGCCAAGTGTGTCCTTGTTCAAAAGGCCTTGCAAAATTTATTGAGGAAAGCGTTAAGAATGAACAGGGTGACAGGTTATCGGGACAGAGCAGGACACTGGAGACACGCCTTGTTCGAATCAGAGATATTTCCTGAGACAGGCGTGCGCACCCTTAAAAATAAACATCCTCACCATCCTTCATCCTAGCCTCAGGCTAAGGCATTAACATTCTTTCCTTCGAGTTTAGTATTTTATATGCCTTTAGCTGTGCGTGAGAGTACAACATAGTATTTGTGTTCCGCTTCGTACACAGCTGGGATTGTACTAAGGAAAACCTAGGTAACAATTCGTCATACCTGAGTGCACTACGATAAAAGAAACAACAGGAAAGTCACGCCTATGTTATCTTTGAACTTGCCTCTGAGCAGTGTACTACATGGTCAATTGTACACTACATATCCTATTAACTTAATGGTATATAAACTGTTCCCACAATAAGTTCACTTCACTTCAACACACATTAACCTTCTGGTGTAGAAGGAAGAAGTAAAAGAGGACTTGAGTTCACTTGAAATCAAATCATTCGAGCCAGTGAGGTTACTAGGGAGATGAAAGAAGACTTTGGGAAAAGCATTATAAAAAGGGGAAAAGTAAATGCTCTCCCATTGAGCATGTGAATGCCAGCTGTGTGATTTGGCCTTTGGGAATTCCTGACTGCTCATTTTGTCATGACCACTAAAGACATTTATCATTTATGCACGCTCCGAAGAGGCAGCATCGAACTGGATATGAATATGGAGGCATAACCGGTCATATTTCTCAAGCGTTCATATTCTTTTCATTTTCAGCATTTTCATCAGTTCATGTCCTTACTGCAGTATCAGCTTTCCCGCCTTTGCCTTTAGTCTTCCCCTTCTTGTCTTTCCTCTTGTCCTTTACAGCATTTTTGTCTTTCTTCCCCTTGGACTTCTTCTTCTCATTCTCTTGTTGTTTAGCAGCAAGCTCAGCTGCAACCTGAACAGGAAGTAATGCATTAAAAAAAGACTTGTATTATACCCATGCCTTGGCGAATGATTAATGCACATAATCTTAAAATCTTTATTAATATAAATATTTGTTATCCTACCGTATATCAGACTACATAGAAGAACTGAATAGCATTAAATGATAGCTCTTGTTACAGAGATGCTAATTTTGTGTGTGTGTTTTGTGTGTGAAACCTCCTCCGGTGTCTTCTGTGCAAATATGGAAGCTGATCCTCCATCCTCACTGCTTGGGAAATCAGGAAACTTTCCGGTGGCATCTCTGCATCACAGAACAGAGATCAGGTGTTAATGTGTTATCTAGTTAAGAAACACTAAGAAAAAAAAACTTTATTCAAACAAAGGTTTTTTACTCCCAGTTTCATTAAAACCATTCATTATATGCAATATAAAGTGTAACCTCCAAGTGACCATGCTAATTACAAAAATACGAAAGGCCTCATCTAATTAGCTTCTATTAACTCCCAGGACTCCCAGAAAATCGCAGGGAAAATAAATCCCAGCACTCACTATAAGTAATGTAATTAACCCCGATTTTTATCTTGGGCCCCTTTTCAGGAAGAAGTCATATACCCAAAAGACAGCAAAGATTTTTTTTTTTGTCTCAGAGAGCATGCCAATGTCCAATATCAACATCATATGCAATAGTCTGCAACTGATCATTTTAATTACTCATTCCCATTTGTAAAGACAGGTCCCTTCTGATTATCCCTCCATTATACATATCCTTTAATAAAATGAACCAAAATATTTCTCTGATTGAAGAATACTGGTTTACCTTCTCCACTTTCTTGTTAATCAATAAAACAGTTCTCAAGAACTAGGAACAAGGGCGAATCAGGCATATTGGAACTGTAAACCTCTCACATGATGAGGTTACATTAGCCAGACCAACGGTGGTTCTCTGGGGATCTCCGTCAGGTTTAGAGTAGTGAGCTTAAAATGTCAGTCGCTGCTCTCACTTCTCCTTAAATTAATCAGAAGCAGACTGGCCGCAGTTCATACCACATACTGAGAGCAGGGTCACAGCTGGAGGACATTACTTTACTGGAATTGGCCTGCAGTGACTGGATCAATAACTGCATTCATTTTTACAAAAAGTCAAGTGATCACAATCTATTTCTGGTTTATTGATTTGAGTCTTGCAAGCAGTATGTGAACAGTACAGTTTAATTAAATGTGCAGTACCAGATAGCTACAAGTTAAACATGAACACCATTAGGTGTATTTAAAATGAAAGTGAAATTTATATATATAACATTGTTAGAATACTGACTTGTGAATATACAGGTCATTCAGAAAGTATTCAAAAGTCTTAGTTTTCTCCTTTTATGTTACATTCCTACTTCCTTATCAATCATGTAGCAGTCGACCTCATAGATTTAGAATTTATTAGAGAATTAAAAACATAAATATAACATTAATAAACCCTTTACTCATTACTTTATAAATGACCTTGGCAGAAAATGATATACTTAGATAATCATGCATATGCTGCTGCAAAGTATATCTACATTTGGGGATGTCTCCCAGTGCTCTTTGCAGAACTACTTCTGAGCATTCAGCTAGAATGGAATGCCTCAGTGTACCACCTTATTTCCTGTTCTTACCAGAGATATTCAGTCAGGCTCTGGTTGGGGCATTTGGCAATTCTGACATGTTTAACATTAAACTTTTTACCCCATTCTGGTTTTGAGTTCTCTTGAGCAGGATTTCCTCAATAATGTCTCCGGTATTTGATCTGTTTACCTTTCTCTAAACCACCAAGCTTTCCAATACCCACTACTGAAACACATTCCCAGAGCATGAGACTACCACCACTGTGCTGTAGTGTAGGGATGGAATTATCCAGGTGACAGTGTATATTTCTTTTGACATGTAATCAAACAATATAATCTTGACAAACGCCAGCTAAGCAGGCATGTACTTTGACTAATGTTTCATCATAATCATAATAAAAAAATAGCGACCCTGTGTAAGGTCCTGCCATCTGCATACAGGTCCCACCATATAACTCCTCTCCCTGTCTGCTCAGTTTGGCTGGGTGGATAGCAACGTATAGCTATAGGAAGTATGAGGAACGATTAAGACCAGTGTTGTGTATAGGTTTGGGCAGTGGCATCCAATAAGTATGCCCCTTTTACTACCCAGAAGTGGGCGGGACCATTTCCGGATGGCAAGAGGGAATTTACTTACCAGCGTCACGTGCAAAAAATCAGTTGCAAATTTATATTGATACGTTGTTCTTATCCTAATATTGGCTCCACAGTAATGGTTAGATCATTGAGACTTGATGGTGAAAACTCCACATGAAAAATGCATTGCATTTACAGAAGGAGTCTCCAGTGTCAGCACTTTGTAACAGTCAGGGGTAAATATATAATTTTACCTCCAAGACAGATGAGATCATTTTCAAGTTTCTCAATATATGACCTTTTTTGCCTTAGCAAGAGAGAGTGAAAACAAAGGATGGAAAATTATTAGCAAATTTCAGTGATATAAAAAGAATAAACACTTGAAGCATGTTGTTATTGGAAACTAATCAACTTTGTCGCATGCTCCATTGTGTTTTATAGCTTACATAATGAATTCAAACTTTTAGAAACATAAACACTATTAGTTATGAATAACGTTTTCCAGAAACTCAAATATTTGTCTGTTACTGATCAGAAATGAAGCCAACAGTTGCATTCAGCCATTATCTGCTTCTAGCTACTATAATTTCTGGCATGGTGATTGATGAGACCTTGTACACTCGTGACTTGTAAATACTTCATGCCCTAAACCTTTCCTTATCCATTTTTGCCATTAGTTTCCTGAAGGCCAAGTTTTCAGTAGTCCTCCATCTGCCAAACAGTTTTACTTCATCTCCCTGCATCAATGCCTGAAAACCAACATGCTTCACCTGACCCAGTGTCACACATATATTGTATAAGCGCTTCAAGTCCAAAAAAGGTCACCGTGGACAGTGTGCTGCGAAAAGCCCACAAAGAGCAAGCTTCCCTGTGGGGTCCAATGAAGATGACTTATGACCTTAGTCTCTGCACTAATGGGCAACAACATTCAGTGGCTGGTTGTAAATCAGCCTGGAATGCACTAATCAGTTCGGCACAGCACTGAACTGCCCACACGAGCTGACCAAGCACAAGCCTTATCCTAGCATAAAGGCTAAACAAGACTGCCGCCACTTTGGATTACATTCCAGCCTCAGAGCAAAAAGACAAAACAAGTGAGGAATGCACAACACAATTGGAGCAAGATAATGCACGGCCGGGACTGTCAGGGACGGAAGGCAAATCCCTTGTGATTAAAGAGTATTGCAGCAAGTGAACAAATTAGTGGATTAGCTAATGGAGACAGGTGCTAAGAGGATATGGGACAACAGATTATTAGATATGCACAGCTATGGAAATACTGAAGCATTAACAGTTAACAATAAACCATTAAAGGTAAATTCAGTGTATACTGTAGTATGATTTTTGTATTATATATGTAGAGGTTTAACAAGAATGATGCATTGTTCTAAAATTCAAGATTGAAATTAATCGGAGCACCAATCATAAATTAATTATCAATTATAATTTATCACATCAGATATAATTGATCATAAATCAGTTTTTGAAAAAGATAGTGGGTGTAGAAATACAGTAGGCTTGCAAGGTGATTCCTCTCATAACTCTAATACTTTTCTACTTCATACTAAAATTGTCCACGTCTATGTCAGAATCATTTACACATGAGTACTAACCTATTCCAGATTCTGAGATGGTCACATTGATGGAAGGCTACTATGGCTACTTATAATCAATTTTTCAATCACTGCTTTATGAATTTAAATTATACTGTACTATATTCAATAGTCATGTGATACTGCATGGGAGTCTCCAGGGAGTCTCTAGGGAGGACAGCTCCCTATTTATTTGCCCCCAGAAACTGCTTTATCATGATTAGGGTCAGGTGGATAGATCATATCCTGGGAACAATGGGTGCCAAGTATGAATACATTGTGGTTCCACAAAGTATCATGTTTCTTTTTCTGTTTCTATGTTATCCTTATGTGGATTATTCATTGACACAATGATTATTAATTATACTAATTATAATGAATGTATGTATAATGTATGTCTACACCTAAATACAAACCTAAACTTAAACCCAGTAACTGAAAGGAGACACTCCTTTCCCCTAGAGACAGTTTAAGATAATCAATTCCTCTGCTAGTATGTTTTTGGGAGGTGGTACATAATTATTAGAGAATATGGAGGCAAATCATAGACATCAAACCAAGGACACTAGAACAGTGTTTTCCCACAGTACCAACAATAATAACTGTAAATTACTACACACTGGGTAGTGTGAGGTACAGATGGTAAACCTGCCACCTTCAGGGCTTCACAGTACATTCATGTTTTCGCTGTTTATGAGATTTTCCACTCAGTTAATTTCCCAAAAACATGACTAAGTAAAAATTTCCTCTAGGTGTGAATAAATGTGTAAATAGGTACGAGTGCATAATTTCCTGTGATGAACAGGCATCCTGTTCAGGGTGTATGCCCACCGCACACCCACAGTTCTCAGGATATACTGTGGGTCCACAACAACCCTAACCATGATACCATTGTTACTAATGATTAAGCGATATTTATAAAACAGAAAAAGTCAAGTCAAGTGTTGCTTTGAGTAAAATCTTGATATATATAATACTTGCTCATTTTTAAGCAGCGATTTTACCGGCATTCAAGGAACCATTGGCGAATCTGGTCCTGGAGTGTTTCCTTTATGTCCGGTCCATCTACTAAGCGAACAGACTCCTTGGTGGTGATCAGGGCCTGTTGGTACTCTGCTTCATGCTGTTCCTGCACCTGATGCCTGTTGCTTTCTACATGCTTTGCTCGCTGCTGAGCACGACTGGGTGTTGGGAGTTGGGGATCTATCTGGGAAAAATGATGTAAATTCAGTAAGGCTCATAGGCATACAGCTAAATTTTCATTAAATAGTTGATATACAAACCATATTGACTCTATATTGGTCTTGTTCTACAATTGATTCTCAATAAAAGATAAGGCCCATTAAATGAGTGATGAAATTATTTTAACTGTTTTTGCATTGGCTTCTGACTACTAGCCATTCAAAATGGCATTGATGACTTAAATTTCCTTTGACAAGTAAAACAGCTATAATCTATCAGAAAAAAAGGAAATGCTTTTCATAAACAGTACATTGGCAGTGCTTCCTGCTACCAACCATTCCCAAAAATATCATTTCCTCCAGACGTTCTTTCTTGGTTCTCTTCCTCTCCCTGTATCCCCGCCATGTCTATGGAGAAGCACAGTCACAATACACACGTCTTAGATTACTAGAGTACCTGAATGAGAAAAAGCCTTGGGCTCTGGAGACAGACGCCAACATGACAAACAGTTTTTGAACAAAGGACAAGTCAGCATTTGTGTTATGTTATTAAGTAACACTTACCAGCATTCAGTTTTAGTGCAAAGGAATGCAATATGTCATGATTATTGTGTAATCGAAAGTGGAGAATTCAACTTTATGCCGTACAAAAACACTAACAATGAGAGCAAAGCCATTCTGTCCTGTCTTCAGCATCAAGACATGTAATCCCATGATTTAGCTTTTGGCTCATAGACAGAGGAAAGGAATTGCATTTATCCTGAAGAGTTTCCTCCGTCTGCATGAGGGCAACGATGATGCCAACCCAATAATTAAGGCTGGCTGGATAAAAGAGATTATGTCTCCAGGATTTCGGAGCCCAAACAGAAGAGAATGAGAAGGCAAACAGTGTGGAGATTAGGCTTTCTAAAGCCAGTAAATCACTTAGCATATACTAACAGCACTGGAGCAAATACATACAACGCTGACTAAGGTGCCTCAAACTTTAAATATGTAGCAGCCGCCATGAGAGATAAAAGAAGGCCATGGTGTTTTGTTGAAAAAGCAGTTCCGTCACATGCTGCTTTGTAGGCTTCTCACGCAACGGCACGAATGCATAGAGCTCTTCAATCATATCTACTATCTCTTTATGACTATCTGCTAAACATTATGTTCAGGGTCTGAAGGACACATGCTTTGGGAGACACGTCAAAGCAACTTGACTCAGATTACATGATTAGAACAGTGAAAGATTATGCCTAAAATCCAGGACCACTTTCTGTCTCTCTGTCTAGGTTTAGGTGCTAATCTTCTCTATGGTAACAAAAGAACCATAAGCACATTATCCATGCACATGAATTGGCCATGTATCTTTTATGCTATGGGAGTGATTGCATGAAATCCATAATCCCTGTTGAGTAGATTTGGCATTGCAAAGCCAGTGAGGAGTGATGACAGGACAGATGGACATCATGTGAGTTCATGGTCAGGTTGAGCTACAGTAATACTCTCTCCCTGTGCATGAAAGTACCATTTGTGTCTAGCTTGACTGACCCTTTTATGAGTATTATGATTTTTTTATGAGTGTACAGGGAACATAATAAAAGTGAAGTTAAAGGCCAATTTAATTAGACATTATAAATACTTAAAGATTTCTTTTGCATATTCATTTGCGCAGGAAAACAAAGTTATGACAGTTATGTGTAAGGAATGGTACCTATAAACGTCTAATCATAACCCACAGATGCATGGAGGTTTTTGTTCGATCATTTGTAAGTACCATTGCCTTTAATAAATCAGCACTTATACCTAACACAAGGCTTTTAAAGATATCATAAGTAGTGTAAAACTGTCAAAACATTTTCCTGGCTATATATACAGACATTTTAACAGGCATTACTCTGGAGATATGTAGCACACACTGAGTTACATATTTCTTTATATTTCCTCTCATTTAGTCAATTTTGTATAACATAAATGCCAAAAATATTTATACATAGTATAATTTTTGGATTTCTGTACTGCTGAATAGAATGGGTAAAGAATATTAACGAGGTGGGAGTATTATGATTAATGTGTTCTAATACAATAGTTTCCATAGCAACCTGTAAGTGGATTTGCCTAATCCTAAAGGCTAATATCATACTGTAAAATATGTAATAAATCATGCACACATTGAAGGTCTTTAAGGTAATATTCATTTGACATTTATGGGTGGAGTCTCGAGTGTCAGATCTTTGTAACAATTGCTTTATGGCATGCTTTCTGCCATGGGAAAGTCTTCAGGACAGAGGACTTTGTGCTTTCTGGTTTCTATGTAACATGACAAGCTGTCCTTTTTGACTTATTACCTTGAAGAGAAACAGCTCATATAGCATAAGTAAAACAAGAATGAACTTGTCTTGAAGGTGTTCTACACCATTAAATGTAACCAAAAAGCAATTAAAAGGTATAATGTGCTGTTTAATAATGAATAAAAAATTAAAGTTGAAGAATTGCTGTGGTAAAAGAGGAATAAAGAAATAAAATAGATTATTTTCCCATACCATCTTGCATGAGCGTTCAAGACTGGGACTTTTGATCGTGCCGAGTAACAGAACAAAACAACTTTTATTTTCCTATACAGTATAACCTCCTGCTACACTAATGTACTTATCCCAGTGTTTCACTAGTGCTTGGATACCATCAAGGTAGAAATTTTGCCCAGTATGTCAGAGCCATGATCATACTGCCTGCTTCAGGTTTGAAACACTGGCCTCCCAGAAACTCCTTTAATGGCCCAAAAATGTGAAAATGGCTTAGGATGAAGTCAGCACTGTACAGAGGATGTGACAATAACTCCTAGCTGAATTCCTGTAACGTTCAAGTGGTGTTTGTGAATGATTGTGTGTATAGTTCCTACAGGAAAATGCATATCTTCTGCAAGCTGCCTGTCAAGTCCTGGTTCGACTTAAACAAACCTTGTATTTTATTCCATAAGTAAAATGGTATAGTGTACAGTATATCTCCATTTTGAAAAGCCTAACTAGTTATTTATTATTAATTAAGGTTCATGAAATGGTAACAACCCATAACACAATCTCATGTTTCTTAGGGCATAATATTATCTGCTTATAACTATTTTCACATAAAATGAATATAGTGTATATGTATACACTATGTAGTATATGAATATAATAGTCTCTATGCACATATTATGGTACTTGCATACATTGGTAATACATATGGTACTTGCTGTAATAATTTGTATGTTTCTATGGACTCCTTTTAAAAACATTTTATCGTGTTTCATGTGCAGGAGCAAGGAATAAGAGTAATTGTATTGTAATAAATTCTTGTTGTAATATGCTATGATATCTCCAGTAGTACCTTTTGTATGAGAGTGGCTGAGAGATGGGGGTCCAGTGTGCTGCCGATCACGCTACGCTGATTCTTCCTCTCTTCATCTCGGATCTCTCTCATAAAACGAGCTCTGAGGCGTCCCTGTCGCGCACGTTCACTCACCTGGAGCAAGACCACTGCCCTCTCCACAGTCATGCTGTGTACCTGCCATTCCAGACACACATAATATAACATCATAGAAAGGGCCGTTGCTCCTACGCACTACCACCAAAAAGTGGTAATTTATGGTATGCTCAACTTTTCTATGTAATTAAATTTTTATTTATGCAGTTTAAGATCTTAAATTCTGTTAAAATATTTATCAGTGTCAAATTGATGCAGTTGCTTTATTCTAAACAATGCAGTAGAAATAAATCATACAACCAATCTTCATCTTGGCTACACTCTCACTCACTCATTCTCTATACTATATATTTTTAAACATTTTGAACATTTTTTATACCATCTGACCCATTGTGAAATAGTATTTGCCCTTTTAGTGCCTAAATCAACAAATTAACTAAATGGGTAGACACACCCAGCAAAGAAAAACCTTTAAATCAATGTAAAGTATCATGTAAGTAAAATATCTCAACAAGAAGCACAATATGCGCTGATTCTGATTAGATAAAAATGTACTGGAATTGATCATGCTGTTGGAAGATGTTTTTTTGGACTGATGGGTGGAAAGATGGACTTGGTGAATTACATCTGGTGTAAAGCTAACACAACATTCCACAATAAGAACATCATACCAATAGTCTAACATGAATGTGACAGTGTTAAGATGGCTTGCTGCTTCAGGGCTTGGGTGATTTGCCACAGTTGACTGAACTATGAATTCTGCTCCCTACCAGAAAATCTTATAAGAAAATGCTTGGGCATCCATCCTTGAGCTGAATTCAAGTCACAACTGAGATATGCAGCAAGACAATGTTCACCTCTTATAAGAAACACATACCACTCCTTCTAGTCAGTGTCCTGATTTAAACCCAGTTAAGATGAAGAGGCAGGAACATAAATGAGCAGTTCATATATAAACCACTTCAATGTGAATGAATGAAAGCAATTTAGCAAAGAAGAGGTGCATTAATCCTCCAGACTGATTTCTGCTTAGTGTTCGGTTGGAATTGTTGCTCCAAAACAAATTGTTAACATAAAGGGGGCAATTATTAAAAAAAAAATATGGGTGATTTAGTTGTTGCATAATGGTTTAATAAATGAAATGTTCATTTAAACACTGTAAATTGTGTTTCTCCATGTTCTCCTTTTCTTGTATTATATTTTTGTAGGAGAATCTCTGAATATTAGTATTATTGTTATAAATATGCAAAGATTGAGGAAAAAAGGTGGGATAAATACTTTTTCACAGCACTGTATTAACAATTCATGCCATTTTTGGTTAATACAGTATATATATATATATATTTTAAGCATTTTATTAATGAATCATCCCACTTTTATTAAAAAGATTTTAACCTGAAAGATTAAAAGGTTTAATAAAGTGTTTAATACGCACAGGTTCCTGTTCTATGTCTTCCTTTTCAGCCAGAATATGAGCAAGCATTTTCTCTCTTTCTTTCAGTGCTTTCATCCTTTCCCTCACAAAATACCGTGGGATGGGAATCTCCAAGTCCTCCTGTGAAAAGCACAAAAGATTTAATTTAGATCAAAGCTCTACATGGGAACCGGCCCAGTCGGTGGAAATCTGCAAAGAATTGCTGGTGTGGGTCTTGCGACCCCACTTACCTTTCTGCTAAATTAAAACACGTTTAAAAGGGATTACATTTGTTAAGCAATAGTTTTCTATGACAAAGAGGGATTTTTTTGACAGAGCTGTAAGCTAAAAGTATTGATAAATGGTGTTTAAATTGATTTCAAATATGACTCATGTCTTAATCTTTCATGGCTTACTTTATAATCATTAAAATAAAAAATAAAAACACACACTCACAGTACTACAGTCTAGTGTAGGGTCTTTTCGGAAGCTATAATATTGTTGAATAGTTTTGAGATTTACAATTTAAATTTGAATGGAGTTAAGACGTACACTGGACACTGTTCATTCAGGAGCTGTTCTTTCTACAGTGAAACTCATTTAATGTGTGAAGCAAATAGAGAAATCCTGGTCAATTCATATGCAAATTAGCACATGGACTAATTGGAACTCTAACTTATTATTAACACTTTCTGAACAGGGAAAGTGGTGTTACAAAAGGTGCAAATATCCTTTACGCTGTTCAAGTATGCACACATACACACGCTCAAGTACACATGCACTCACAGGTGTCATCTTTAGGTCCTGTAGCACGTCGTCAAAGTAGTGAAACTCAGAGTACTCTAGCTCCACCATCTCATTCTTCAGCTCCACCAATCTCCCCATGACTCCTTCCAGGACGTGGCGCACCACACGTCTCTTCTGGGGATGAACAAGCTGGTCATAGGCTGCCTCCAATCCCCGGAAGATCTGGAGGTAGCGCAGGTAGAAAGTGGCCAGAGTCTGAAAGATCTGAAAGCGATCCTTCTGAGGACGAGGCAGCAACGGGGGCAACTCATCTTGCAGGAGATCCTGCAAGGCCCCCTGGGCATCAGCCCACATTCTGCCATAAGAGCTGAGCACAAAAGGGCAATAAAAGTCTTTGAAATGCTAATCCACATCAATCTGATAAATCTGCAATTTCAGCTTTTCTCTTTAATTAAAGGTTCCCTCTCAGTTTACAATAAAACAGTCAGATATCATTTTTCAATACTTTATTCCCACAAATAATGAGGTTGGTAGAACAAACCATAAAGTCTCTTGTATAGTCATCATGATTTTAAAAAGTCCATGGCCAAATACACATGCAACAACCATGTTTTTTTCTATTTGAAATGAGTTATAATAAATTTGCTGTAACTGTGAGATTAAACTGAAAACATATATTCTCAAGAGTGTCCCTGGGAATGTGAAACCTTCCTGGCTCCTCTCGTTTTTTTCTACACCTTGCACAAGACAATTACAGCCCTTTAAACAGAAGCAGGTTAGATTTTATTACCTATTAAAGTCTCTAACAACACCTCTCTAAATCACCTGCCCTGTGGGAGCTTATTGATGGTTCAATTGTAATGTTAGAACCCTCAGGATGTATTTTTTCCCACAAATTCAATCCTGATTACCTAAGAGAATATAACATGACATGCTAGATAATAAGAGTGTGAGCTAATAATTAAATTGTGCTATTGGACTATGTATTAAATAAACTCTTGTTTTGCATGTCTTTCATTTCAATCTTTTAAATAGAATACACACTGCTCTAATAGATGGCCTCTTTGCCCTCTTTCAACCCTCCTGTGTGTGGGAGTCCCTTTTGTGCATCTCTCAAAGGGTTCAGAACAAGGGTGAAACTAGCTTCTTTTCGTATTCTGATCGGGCCATACAGTGTGGGCAAAACCACTGTCAAGCGCCATTGGTTGTAGGAGTGACCAAGTCAAAGGAGACACATCACTGAGTGGGATTGTGTGGGGGGCTGGGAGGCAGCTGTAGCTGGAGGTTGTGAGGATGCTTCTAAAGCAACATTTACAATAAAACTGGGAGGGAATCTCCCTCTCTGTCTTTGCTGGCAACAAAACAGCTGGACGAAGCAGTCTACTGTCTACAGCAGCAGTGAGAGATAACATGCTAACAACAGGGAGACGAGATATAACTTTTCTGATAAAGCGATCTGTGAGGTGACATTCAAGGACCCTACATTTGCACAGGTGTCTTAATGTGTGCATTGATATGTGGTTCAGCCAAAGGACTTAGCTGACCATACTTAACTCGCTATACTGTGGGAAAGGCGTTGGAAACATAATTTGTTATTTGCTATAGGAACTGGAATACAATGTTAACTACACCCCCACCCACACACACCAACACCCACACACAAACACATCTTATTCTTTCTCAGGGTTGCAGAGTGCACATTAGTTTCCATGCACATTGTATTTACACACGAGGTTGGTGTAAAAATGTCCATTATTTAAGCTATACTTACAGGGTATAGGTTATATTGCATGCAGGGATTTTAAGCACTTTATCAGCATTATACAGGTTAAATGTTCATGTTCTTTTAACACTCCACAAAGTATTATGCATTAACACTGGCATGCTCTGATTTATATTGTTTGTCAAAGCAATGAAAGAAATTGGTATCATATGCATTAGATAGGTCAGGAAGGAACCGTCGTACCTGTGTGACATCCTCGAGTGTGATCAGTTTTCCACAAGTCAGTGCGCTTCACTGACGGAGCCTGAGCAAGTAATCACGCGTTCGTTATTTGTTTCCAAATCCACTGAACAGCGAAACAGGAAACACACGAGTTCATGTCAGATTTAATTAAAGTAAGAACTTATATTAAAGTATCCAACTGACTTTCTCCTTCCTCGCGCTCCGGGTAGTTTGCTCGACGCCTCGCGCCGCTACCATGGCGACGAGATCAAAGTCTGTTGACTGTAACCGCGCGCGCAGCTGGAGACGCGCTTAGCACAGAATGCGCTCAGCTACACAGAGCTGATAGAACACAGAACACAATACTCATTAAATTATGTACCGAAAAGGCGCCTTAATCAAAGATGCTATCTTTTAAGATATTTTCGGATCATCTTATCTTATCGACGGATAAAAACGCGAAAACGCGAAGTGGAGTTAAAGCGGTAATACTTCTGTCAGCAAGCTGTAAACCTGCGCAGTTCGTTTGCTCTTTGTATTCAAATGAACTACGAGGTTCTCGCAAAAGAAACAGTATTCCACATTTTCCCCCCACAATGGTTTGTTTTTCTGATTATCAAGCTCAATCTGTAACGTATTTGTCCATTTGCAGTTCTGCTTGTACTTTCATACACGTTAGCAGGTGTTGTGCAACTTCACAGAAAATTTGCACGTGCTCCTTTTTGCACATTTTACAGAATACGCACGTGCTCATTCAGTCTATCTAGTGCAGCTTCTTGCATGAATAATTCTTTTTCAATACGTGGACACATAGTGTTCACATAATGTAATGTGTTTACTTGAGTTCGCATGTACAATTTCAGGGCATGAAATGTACTGCACTTTCGAAAGTTCCCTACCTTCACATATTCCTCATATAATCACATGGGAAAACATGATCATATGTTAAGGCATGTGGGTTCATTCACGTAAGGGAAGCCTGTCTGAAACTCATCTAGCATTGTTTGTCAGAATTCAACTTTTTCCTGGGCCCTCCTGCATGGACTATTTATTTATTTATTTATTTATACAGATTAAACACTTTTGTAAGAGGTACATGATCTGTCATCCTTTACCGCAATGCCATATAGACAAATTTGGATAATCCACATACTTGGATAATTCCAAATATAGGTCATGGGGACAGCAGACATCTCAGAAATTTCACCAAAGTCAGGAATGTCTACCTAAATGGGGCCTGATAAATAGCTTAATAATGGGAGAAAAAAAATATTTTCCTCCCTAACAATCTTTCATTTTGACATTTTTGACCATACAGGACCCCTAACAGAAACCAAATGTGCTTCAAACATATGTCCAATGGCCTGCTCACTTCTTTAGTCAAAAGTTTTCATCCTCATGCTTTTTAATAAAGGACAGAAATGGCTTATTATTGTTGTTCTGAACCTATTTAATGTCATCTGTTTTTATAAAATAATCTGTGGGAACTGTTAAACTGGAAATTCCCTGCAGCAGGTCCTGAATCCGTCCACATGTGCATTTCCCCTGTTCGGCTGCAATTTGCTCCAAATGAACAGGAAATATGTGTGTATTGTTTGGTCAGGTGTTTCTTAATGCTGTGCATTTATTTACGCACTCAAGGCCTATTGATCCACCTCCTTCCTCATTAAAGAAAATGCTGGCACTGACTGAATGCATTTGGATCTGTGCTGATTGCTGAATGAAAAACATTTTGGTTAAAGCCCAATTTTTGGACCTAATTTTCTATAGAGCATGATCTCAAAGGAATAATTGAAGCGTGTGGAATAGGTTGTGGAATCTGAAACAGATTTGGTGTTGTGTCTAGGTTAAACCTAAAAAAAGTATAAAATAACTTTATTTGTCCTTTAACTTCACAGTTTGCTGCTTCCCCAACTGAAATTCACTCAATTGTTAGCTATATAATAATATAAATAGTTAGCTATATAAAACTCGCCATTTCTGTGCTTTTTTAATGTTTGCACCACAATATGCAGTGGCCTCGAGTCAGCATGCAACCTTAAATCAATAGACTTGGGGCCAGCTGAACATGTCTTGTTCAACAGCAACAGGTGAAATGCTCTTATGCCTATATTAAGCCTCTTGTCTAGAAGAGAATGAGCCACTGGCAAGAGGATATATGCTAAATTAAACTCACAACAGGAAAAACTACAAAAACTGAGAAAAATCTCCCACCATTATTAATGAAACATAGTGTGGATTAAAGATTTTTCTTACAGCAAAATGCAGTGTTGAATTAACAGCATAATCTTTTATATCAAACTAGCTGTATAAAAACAAACACTTTGCATTGATTAAATGGATTAGTAGTTATGTAAACACTGGTTTTAAGTTTATTAATCACTGGGGATTTTCTGAGCAAAATGATGGAGAGTATTGAACTGTAATGCAGATGGAGTATTAACAAGATCGCTAAAAGTTAAAAGTTAGTTATTGTAATAAATTATAAAACATAAACCACTACATTATATGTTATAGTAAATAAATATATAAGAACTCATAACAAACTGTAAACATAAACATATAATGACATAGTGGATAGCACGGTGGCCTCACACCTCTATGGACAAGAGTTTGATTCCTGGCTTGGGTCTGTATGCATGGAGTTTGCATGTTCTCCCTCTATGTGGTGGCCTTTGTCTGAGTACCCTGGGTCCATTCCACAGTACAAAGAAATGCAGAGTAGTCTGGTTAGTGTTCCCAAATTGCCTGTAGTGTAAGTGAGTGCATGTGCGTGTGTGCCATGCAATGCATCGGAACCCTGTCCATAGTTTACCTTTCCTTGTGTCCGAAGTCTCCTGAGATAGACTCCAGTCTTCCTGCAACCCTGTTCAGGATAAGCAGTATAGAAAATGAATGAATGAGTATGCATGATTAATGCATGATTAATAATTGTGAAGGGAGATTAAAAATCTGAATGAAAATAATCATATTTTTCAAACAACAACAACAATAATAATGATAATAATCAAAAACAAATCACAACTACTGTGTAAAATATACAGTGAACAAGAATGGTGAAAACAAACTATTACATTCTATTTTAGCGGTTACTTTTTTGGGTCATAACCAATAAAATGAAATAGTAAATGTAGACACATACCCCATATAGCTAATGTACCAACTTTTAAACCATCACAACAACCTACTTTATTCGAGCTCATACATCATTCATGTATCATGAAACACTTTGCTTACATAAAAAAAAACAAAAAAAAAACATAATGTTCAAAAAACTGCCCTTTTCAGCCTGTATAAATGAAAATTAGGCTAGAATTTTTTTATGGATCTAAGTGAGATCCAGGTGCTGACTTTTTTATTTTTATGGAAATTCACTTCATTATGATTGCGCCTGAAAGCTCTTTATGCACTTCTGTTCCGTAATGTCGCAGCGCTCTTTGAACTGTATGAAGTGTTTATATTGGTGTGTAGGGAAATCCGACGTGTCGCACGTCCGTTCTCATTATTGTTTAGTTGAACAGAAACTCCAGTTTCTCCAGTTCAGTTCCTCGGTTGTGCGGGTGGGAGGCGTTCCTGCTCTCCTCCGGGTATATTAACGCGCACCACTACGCGAGACAAGACTATCCCTCACTCTCTCTCTCTCTCTCAGTGCCTTCTGTGCTTCAGCCAGACCTGTGACTCTGCAGGATTACGACACGAGCGGATCTGCGGAATCCCCGAGATCGATACCAATAACGTAAGGATTGAGCTCTGCTTTTCTGTTTATTTAGTCACTTCAGTGTGACTTTAAACGCTCGCGCTCGCTTCTAAGTCGAAATTTTGGCTGAAGAAACTCTGCACGCGCAGCTGATTCGGTCCCAGGGCGTGTATGTGGTGACGATGTTTTTATTATTTTATTTTTAACAGTTTAAACCCGTCACATACTGAAACGGATTACTATTCTACCCAATTCGGATTACCCTGTGTTTTCAGTGATTTCACTTTATTAGGAATAATGGATTTGTGAGCTTTAGTGAAGTGTTTACACATTTTGTGAACTTGTTTACTCATTTATCAAACTTTAGTAACCTGTTTACACATTTTGCAAGCTCTAGTCATTTGTTTCCACATTTGTCAAACTCTAGTAACCTGTACACATTCAGGTTAAAGGTACAATATACTATTTTTAAAATCAAGTTTTTAAAATGTATTTTTGACGGGTTGTATAATTGATGTCCTTAGATGTGTATTAACTTAACCTCCTTGGTTTTTCTTTACATCGTTTCTGCTGTGCAATCTTGGGATGCTGTGACTTTTCATTCACTGTGACATCATGCAGGGATAACAATATACATTTACTTTTGTAAGCATTTTTAACCACTCATTTCTTTTTTTTTTCTTTTTTATATAAAACATTAGGCAAAATTATGTGCAGTGCAAACTTGCTTTAAAATGTGTTACATTTGCTCTGGTGCTGTTCCTTTCACGGTTCTGTTTTTCTTTCATTTTCATCCGGCATCGTAACACTGTCACTCCCATTCTAAATCTGAGTGCCTCTAAGGTCCACTGACCATTCCTTCCCCATGTGGAGCCGAATGCGTTAACTTGTTTAAGAGAAACAATGCAGAGTTTCAGTGAGCTTAAGGAGAGAGACTTAGAGTGAGAGAGAGAGAGAGACAGAGAGAGAGAGACAGAGAGACAGAGACAAGGGTGGGGAGGGGGATCGAGACGAGAGTTGCTGTGTCCACACAGGGATCTCTTTGTGCCTCAAGGGCTGGGGGTTCAGGTAAGGGCACCCACTGTATCTGAGAAGTGTAAACACAACAGATTTACAACAAGGTGGGTGGGGGAGCATTCATAGACCACCATGTTTTATTGCACCTGATCAGCCAGGTCGGAGCTTGACATTGCGTACATTGTCTCCTTCCACCGATAATTACAGATGAGACCTATAAAGGCTACTGGCTCTGCTGCTGTTGTTTGGTGGGATCAGTAGCTGTGCATTAAGAGCAGCTGCATCTCCTCTCACATTTCTCTTAATGGCATTAAAGTTAAGTGCTAACACAGTTTCTTGCTCAAAACAGCCGGCTGGTATGGAATGAGCCTAAACAAGCTTAAACAGATTATATCAGTCGATGGCTCTTCAGCTGTGCGCCACACACATACACTAGTCGTCCGTTTGGAAGCTATCACTTTGTTTTAAATTCTTTGTAGGTTACAGATTGAGGTGCCGTCTTGGTGAGGTTTAAGATTCTTGTCCTTAATGCACGTGATATAGGTTTTGTAAAACACTTTTTGATCGGCTTTGCTCAGTTGTATGCTGTTCATTATGAATCAGTGTTGAAGACAGTGGAGTAGGTTTTATAATGAGACGTGTTATAGAATATATTTTTCAGGATTCTGCTTTGCCTCATTCTCTGACTGTCCTAAATCCAGTGCAGAGCTCCTGCTGAACATTCCCATATCTAACACAATATTTCACTTTATGAGTAATATTGCTTCTTTGCCTCTTTCTTTCCATTTCTCTCTGTCATTCTGATGCGTTTTAGAAGTAGAGAACTCAGTTTTTTGTCACATTGCTCCTAAATATTAAGTGCACAGCTCTCATTGGGTATGGATATCTGATATGTTTTCAACAATTCTGGTATAAGGAATTTAGTTATATCTAAGCTCCTGTGGAATTCATAGGCTGTAGATTTTAGCTATAAAACTGTCAAAGTAGGCTTAGTTATAATCCAGTTAGCATCTTCTGTATGCATGAGTTTTGATCCTGTATTATTTGTGGAACTATGCTGTTATCAGTTTTTTCACTTTTTCCTAATGGACTGTGTGTGATAGGGCTGTTGATACTGATAAAGGTGTTAGAAAAGAGGAATCTCCAATCTTAAGCATTCTTCCTGTCGGTTGCATTTCGTTTGACAATTGCTTTCAGATGCATTAAGCTGAAAATATCAGCCTTGATAATCCCCCTTTTTGATCCCTTTTGAGTGGTCGGCCTTGCTATTGATAGATTACAAACAGCTCAGTAACCCTGCCTGTTCCCTGGAAATGACTCCCTGTTATGTATAAAGCAAAAAAAAATTCCTTCAAACCACATGAGGTGCTGCCCTCTGACACGGGACCCGGCATGTGTGAGATGTTTTAGGTTATACATGCTGTTCTTAAAAATAAACATTCTTTGTTGTGCATTTTTCTGACTTCCCAGTAATTTTTTGGGACTTGGTGTATATTCCTTGCCAGCCCTTCATAACTCACAAGTGGATGTTTTGCATTACAGGCTCAAGAGTTCCTGGTGAGAAGAATCACCATGAGTGTCAACATGAATGAACTGACGGACTTTCTGGACATGTTGAGAGATCAGAACTTCTCCTTCCTGGAGGAGAACGGCTCTCGAGTGGAGACGATGGTGTGCCAAAGTACCTTCAGCCAAAATGCCATGCTCTACTCCCTCTCCGTCCTCTACGTGTTCATCTTCATCATCGGCCTGGCCGCTAACGCACTGGTGGTGTGGGTGAACATTCGCTCCAGCCGTGAGCGGCACGAGACACACTTGTACATCCTCAACCTTGCCATCGCTGACCTCTGTGTAGTGGCTACACTGCCAATATCTATCAGCTCACTTCTTCAGCATGGCCACTGGCCGTTCGGTGATGCCATGTGTAAGATCACACATCTCATCTTCAGTGTCAACCTCTTCAGCAGCATCTTCTTTCTTACTTGCATGAGTGTGGACCGCTATCTCACAGTGGCTCGTTTCGGTGATTCCCCTGGACACAGCAAGAGAAAGTGGATAAGGCAGGTCATCTGTGTGGCCATATGGGTGTTTGCACTATTTGCCGCTCTGCCTGATACTTACTTTCTCCAGGCGGTCAAGTCCACGCACTCAGATTTAACCGTGTGCAAGTCAGTGTACCCACCTGAGAAGTTGCATGAATGGACTGTAGGTGTCCAACTTAGTTTCATTGTTCTTGGTTTTGCCATTCCCTTCCCTGTTATTGCTGTTTTCTATGCCCTCCTGGCCAGGGTGATCAGCTCCTCAGCGGACGAGGAGCGCCGTGCAAGCCGACGCCTTGTCTTCACCTACATAGTGGTCTTTTTGGTGTGCTGGCTGCCTTACCATGGCACACTTCTTCTGGACACTCTGGCGCTGCTCAACGAGCTACCACTCAGTTGCACACTGGAGAATGCGCTGTACGTGGCACTGCATGTAACACAGTGCCTGTCGCTGCTACACTGCTGCGTCAACCCAGTCGTGTACAACTTCATCAATCGCAACTACCGCTATGACCTCATGAAGGCCTTCATCTTTAAGTACTCCACCAAAAGCGGCCTGGCCAAGCTTATTGACGTGACTCGTGCCTCTGAGACTGAATACTCCGCTGTTGAGAGCCAGGGCCCTTTGTGAGGAAATTTCCTGTGAAGAAATTGCTAACTGACTTAGCTGTAAACTCTGCTGACCCTCTGTATTGGGTTGAGACACATATGGGACTGTTCCAAAGAGAAAGATCTCTTAAACTGCTTCTCCTGAAACTGCATATGCTTTGTAAGGGACTATAGAATATTGTATTTGTTCAGGATATACTGTACATCTGTATATACCGTAGAATTGTATTATTATTATTATTTTTAAAAAAATTTTTTGGTAAATTCAAATTATTTTGAGAGATGTAATGACAGAAGCACTTGTACCGAGTTGAAGGGTAAGCCAGTAAGCTTGGGCTTTGACTGGTCAAGCGTATAAGGTTTTAGGGGTCAGTCCGAATCTGCTCCCCCAGAAGAGACGCTCAGAGAACACACAAAGCCTCAGGGCCCTTTCTGACCTCGAGGGTGACCCCGTCTCCGTTTATCTGTACCTTACGACTACCTTTAGGCTGTCTATCGTGGCATCACAAGTGTTTAGCCAATGAACCAAGACAGAGTTAATAAGGAGAGACACAAAAAGAGCCAAAGCATGGTGAGCAGAAGGGGACATGTCCAAATTCTCATAAAGAGAAATTGTCTTGAATGACTGAATTGCTTGGATGTGTTACAGTATAAATCCAGCTGTAGAAACCAGATATACTTTTTTTAGATAGATGTATGCTTTGTAAATACTAAGGAATATTTATATATTCATCAGTGTGTATGTTCAGTGTTTTGAAGTTAAAATGTACTATTGAAATAAAAAAGGAAAATTGCGAATGTGTTTGTTTCATTCACTCAAATAAATAAATAAAAATAAGCAAATATATAATTGAATTAAACTCTGTTAGGTTGATCACATATTACATATAGTTTAATAATTGATGAATTATTTGGAGTAGAGATGTAGTTTAATTTGTATCTTGTCACAGGAAAAAAAAGATTGCAAATCCATTTGTAGCTTCACAGTTTAGCAGTATGTTTTTTTTTTTTTAATCTTATTTTGATCGCAGTGTAAACCAGCTCCAGCATTTACTCACTGCTCCATCGTACTATAAACAGCAAACCCACAACTGCCAAACAAAATTCAGCAACACATTTGCGTGTGTCATCAACCTGTTCGTGCTACATAACACCACATGTCTACTTAAAATGGGAATATTTATTACTATTAAATGCCACAAATGGTCCAAAACAGGCACAGATCACTGACACTAAGGATAAAATAGGAACTGTTATGAAAATTCAGCTCTTGCTGAAAATAAAAAGCTGTTTCGACATCACTTAAGACACTGCAGGTAAGTCCTTACTGCCATTTTGTAATAGCTGTTACTTTTATTAGGTATCATAAAACTACAATGCCAAATACTGGTATCGGCCATAGCAGTCAAGTTACAGTTACAGTTTGCTCAATATTCACAAGCCTTTTTTCGGGGTAAAATGAATCCATATGGTGGGGCTGAAGGAGAACAGACATCTTTACTGATCTAGTGAAGATAATTCATATGCCTGCATGCATATGTCTCTTTGTGTGCGTGTATACGCGCCTTTTGCTCTTTGTACATTCGCCTTCGGTGGCAGACTGAAGGAGGAGTGGCTGGTTAATCAGTACCAGGGCTTCTTTTTTCTGTCTTCCTGCTTTGTAGTTATGAAAAGGATCCAGGTGTTGCTGGAGTCAGTAGTGCTTTTCAAAGAGACCCTCTTTCTCCCTCCTCATCACTGTGGCTCCAAGTGCACGGCAAATTACACTGTCTGTGTGAGGCATGATTACCGTCACCTCCCAATTGGAAACTCCCCAAAAGAGAACGAGGTCTTAGTTTATCCATAAACATACTGTATAACTTGGTGCAACATTCCATTTTTCATCCTTTACTCATATGTATAGGAAATAACCATCTGGCAATCCCCTTCAGTTCAATTTAAAGGTAAATACAGAGAAATACATACACATGCAGATATTGAAAACAGAAGAAAGCACCTTCTATTTTTAAACTTGTTGCAACCTGTAAAAACCTGTAGCATATAGTTTTCCTACAACACAGTAAAACAGAGTAGCGCTTAAATGTAAATGGATTAGTAGTATTTCCTTTTTAGCCAACTAGAATAGCCTCAGGGTTGTCATATAGGACCAATAAAGAATTAAAGTAGTTTATTCACTTCTTGTATCTGCTTCATGAAAACATAACATTCCAAACCACAATTTTATTTTTTCAGCAAGTTAAAATCTAAATCTTTTGAAATATATACATTTATTCGTAAAAATTCAAGGGTTTTATTTATTTATTTATTTTTGCACCATTAAGTCATATATGCAAACAATACATATTACTTAAACCGTTATGGTGAGCATGTCTTACATAGCGCTTGATGATGTAATCACTATTTTGGGTAGAGTTTAATTTGAATCTTATCACAGAAATCTATGGATTAAGTAATACGAAGAAATTGCAAAAGCACTTGTAGATTCAAAGATTAGCGCCAGCCTTAATACTGTATAACAACACAAGCAGTCTGTCAATTAACACACAAGACTTCCAGGGCTTTGTATGTGGCATAAAATAAAACTGACAATCACTTTATTTATTTCTTCTTTTTCTTTCTTTTTCTTTCTTTCTTTTTTTTTTATTTTTTTTTTTACAACTGCTGAAAATGCTCAATTACCCCCACAAAGATGGCTTTTGCTGGGTCCTGGGGGTAAAGTCACTATCTGCCATAACTTAAAAAGATGGATCTTTGGAGTTTTAGTGTTATGAGGCGTGTGTGTGTGTGTGTGCGTGTGAAAGGATGTGGGTGGTGTTAGAGTGAAGCTTCAGGACAGAACCTCCTTTCACGATGTATTCATTTATTAGGATGATGAGAGTGCGCCTTGCTTATTTTCTCACCGCCGGGCGTGTATGCCTGTGTGTGTACAGCTTCAGAATGATCTAGCAATAAACCAGCCACATAAATGATGCGGGATGTCTTATTCTTAGGCGGCAACCAATCCTGCTGTCATGTTCTATGAGTTTAGGATAGTGCTAATTTCACCAAGATGAAGTCATAGGTGACTTGTACCACAGCTAGAAAGTACTTGTGCGTATGAGTACAGTGATTTATTACCGTGGTCATGACCTCATCTCTTGACCATTGGCCTGGGTTCACCAAGGAGACACAAAAGTATGCCCAAACCACTGAGAAAAAAAAGTTCACATCAAAGACAGACAGCAGTAACTTTTATTGGCCTGACCTAAAATCCTTCTTTGTGTGTTGTGTATTGTTAGATGTGATCTATTTCTTCAAGAAAGAGACTTGACTACTTTTCTACTATTGGGGCTGCAATCAAAGCAGGATATATAAATAGTCGATTATTCATATGAATCAAATGTGGCTTATAAATAAAAACAAATATCATTAGGCATTTAAAAACTGTTTTTGTCCCCAATAAGAAGGTGAGAAACAATAAATGTACTAGTATTAACAGCTTTACTATTAGCATTTGGTTTGCTCAAGGCCTGATTTAATAATTAAAAAAAAAACATCACACAACACTTTATAATTATGAATTAATACTGATCTTCTATTACTTCTCTTAACATTAATCTTAAGAAATGTAATATGAATATTTTTGGATATGTTTATTTCAGGTGTTTTTATTTTTTAAAAGGTTTGTCTCATCAACATACTTCTACTTGATTCAGGCTATACAAGTACACAATAAATAAGAAGAACATTTATAAAAATGACAAGTGATGCCGTTATTGCCTTGACCTCCTTCTAAGAAAAAATAAGGTTTAAAATTAGTTTTGTGCAGCGTGTAATTTTGGTATGCTAATTAGGCCCAACCTTCCTTCCATGGAATTGCGATTACGTGACCCAACTCGCATAAAAAGACGCAAGCTTTTTACAGAATCTGCAAGGAAAAGTCTTCACTTGTTTGGGTTTTCGAAACATCTTGTTTGTTTTGACACCTTTTCACGTGACCGTTATATTTGCATACTCATTAATATTTTTTAGCGTCTGCCAAATATGGGCGTGTACACAGGATCAATTATTTAATATCATTATTATTAATTATTATTATTATTATTATTCATTTCAATGTTTATACAGCATATTGTATTATACTATAGTGACTTTATTTTATTTTTTCTCTTCATTTTAACATACATTCTTACACGTGCAATATAAATTTTGAGAACCATGTACGGTTTTTGTCAATCTTTAAACCAAGTACTGTGCAATTTTTTTAGTGAAACTCCCAGTGTGTGCTTTTTTTGCCTCCACTTTTGTTGCCACAATCATTTAAAGTTCCGTCTACGAGAGCGCACAGGAAAACTGCCAAACAACATTAAACTTCTTCTCCACGTTCGGCCTGACTACTCTGTTTGGCTTCTTGTTATCTAAGCAAGAAGCCTGTATGTTGTGAGTAAAATCAGACAATCTGTTTTTCATGGCTTGTAAAAACTGCCTTAAGAGAGTTGGATCTGAAAACAATTTCGCCCATGGAGATATGAGGAGCAAGAGTAGCAGCACTGCTTCCATTCTGAGGGCCTTCACAATGGTGTTGTAAGCAGAACTAGAGGCCTGTGTGCTCCAAATTTACAACATGATTCTGTTGTTGAATATTAAAATCCCCGAAATCTTTTTTCATAATACATTTTTGATTGCTGCGACTAATTATTGCAGTGCTATCAACTGTATGTAGAGGTAATGTAGCTTTAGATCATTAGACATAAGTGAACACCAAAAATATGTGTTGTATCGAGGCCAGAGATATTGCAGCCCTGGGTAAACAAATGTTGCATGTTGCAGAAAGTGATCCAGAGACGCCAGATGGATGACATTTCAGACTCCTGCATTTTCAGCAGGATTGGGTCACATGTAGAGAGTTTAAGTAGGCCAAAGAGGGAGGGGTGCATCATAACATTAGCATCACACACTGGGTGTCACCCTGTGAGTCCATAGCACCTTCAGTGGGAGTGACAATGGCCCATTCACTGTTCTTCTCTCTGTGTTTGGTCTCAGTATTTGACAGCCTCTCGCTAACGCTTTTTGTTTGGTAATGAGGCTAGATCATTTTTCATTTCACCTTTATTTCACAAAAAAAGTCTGCTTATATGCTATACAATGCAGGTCTGGCCAAAGGCTTGAAACCATAGATGGTAGCGGGAGAATTGTTGAAGGGCTCGATGAAATTCGACACATATACATGAAAAAAAGGCAGCACAATTACCACACTATTGTCAAAATGATATGCATTTTTGTCATGAGGAGAATTATGGGTAGCTTCTAGCACTAAACTGTGCCTTTCTGTATATTTTATATTTACCCTTCACATAAAAATGTGGATATAATGTCCCTTTTAATTTATTTTAGTACCACAGTTAGTTTTTGAAAAAAAAAAGGTAAATGTACACTACATGTACTGTAGGTTTAAAGACTGGCTACATAATAAAGAAACAAAAATGTACTTTTGAGGATGTCAAAGATGGGCAGTGTCAAGGAATTTGGTTTGCTTTCTCAGGAGCTTGAATGTGGGTTAAAAAAAAAGGAAGATTATTTTGACAAGAGAGCTACATCCTCATGGTCTGTCCACCAGAATTATACTAATGTGTGCAGAGAGGATTCTTACTGTCTTGCTTATTTTCACAAGTCTGCTGGCGTCGTTCAGATTGCACCATGGCATTAGCTGCGTATAGACTTTCAATGTGTTTAGGCTATACAAATAAGGGCTGAAAGCATGGTATGTAGAAGAAAGGCTCGAGAACAGAGAAATACCAGTTTTTCCAGCATGCAATATTTAAGCAGAGGAAGCTAAACAAATGAGAGTCATTACTCTTGCCCATCACATCCAATAATAGACTGCCACTACTGATTGATTTTCCTGTTTAAACATATGCTTTTTAAGCTGGCATTACAATAAGCTGACTGGAGAGGCTTCTACAAGACTGAAATGTTTGGAATTCTTTTCCAATGAATTGTTGTCAACTAATCACATACAATATTTATTTAAGAAATCTAACAAGCAGAAGCGAAATAAATCATTGGGTACGTGATGACTGCTAGTCTGCTAGCCATTCCGAGCATCGCTCTAACTTTACCCATCTGAATTTTACAAATGCATTTAGCATAGTGCTGATTGTGAACGATTGCAGATGCTTGCCAAAGCCTTTCTGATCCCCCCCTGCAGATGCTATAGTTTTGCTTTGTCAGGTGAAAAATGCGCCACGGTCAGCATTAAACCATTTCTTTTTGAACCAAACCTGCGCCGTGCTGATGCATATGAATGTGAGGCCAGGCTACAAGCTCAAAGCCTGGAGCTCCTGCTTTCTGCCATTCTCAGGCCATAATAACAGGGCCCATGCGGATGAGTGAGGTGCAGGGGTGCTGCTGTTGTCAGGAGTAGAAAAGAGGGTCGAGTCTAGTCCCTACTGCCCTGGGGCCCACTACTTTCACATGCAAGGAACTTAAGATGAGCAGAAAGCTCTTGAGACGTGGTATGGTTGTGGATGACAAAAAGGGTGTCATTTTTTATACTTCCATGCTCTATTAATGGTTCAGATAGAGTGTATGCTTTAACGCAGAATAGAATGTATAGAATGTACAAGACTCACAATGCATTTGCACACAACATGTACACAGCCTGAGTACATACTAAGTACCTTTAATAATATTTCTTGCCAGGAACAATAGGCCAGCAGAACACAAACAAGCACATAATTAGAAACGGTAACACATAAACAAAGGAAAGAAATATACTTGAATAAGGAAACAGAATAAACAAACAGTCCAAGGAAACAGGATTAGCAATCATTGACAAAAACAAGACAAACAGGGTAGTATATACAAGTATGCACAAGTACTCACAAGTAAATTAATGAAGAACATGTGCAAGAACAAAAATGAACTGATGACATTAAAGTGGTACCAGACCTTGTGGTGACCAATCAGCGATATCCATAAGAAAGGTTTAACTTCAAGGCTAAAACCACATACATAGCATTACTGTAATACCCAGCTTGTCAGCACATTACATATATTAGCAAATGATTTTGACGTGCAATTGAAGCCCAGAGGTGGAATAACCTTTCTGAACATCAATCAGCACTTTGACCTCCTTTCAAACACTGTTTTTCTACAGAAGAGTGTAATACGATTTGTCATGATACTTTACACAGATTTCTGTCCTTCCTGAAATGAAAGCCCCAAGGACACGATGGTGTCATGCGAGTAATGATACAAAGTTTTCAGCAAAAACAATGAGTTGATTTAGGGATCAAATGTCCTAACAATATGTTCTTTTGTGCATTATTACACAGTCTGTATGAAGATTTCTCTTCTGTATATGGCAGATAGAGCTCTGTTTAATATAAAATTCAGAATAATTAAAACAAGGTTTGCGTACAGTATGTGTAATGTTTGCACCCCTGATGTCAGCATAACCCTAAGCTGTTTCTTTATTTTGTTCGTTATTTATTGTCAAAGTGCAAAAATTTATTGCAGTGGTTTTGTCTTTTGTTTTAAGAGCGGATGAGAGCTTAAAAAATGGAAAAACTTAGTTAGTTTTGAACCCATGACAAGGTTATTGAGAGCCAATATACAAATATATGATCCAATACACAAATACAGACCCTGCAAATTGGAAGAACGTGTATATATATAATCTTGTAAAGATTATATACCAATCACTGATCACCAATGTTCTTAACAAGCAATTACTGTTTGCTATATTTTTGACCAAAGCCTCTGTGTTTTATGATTTCTTTCATGCTTAATCAAAGCAATTTACAGTATTTTAGTACTAGTCTGCCAAATGCCGAAATGTAAATACAATTTTGAGCTAATTGCAGTGTTATGTACTATTACAACACAATATCCGTTACATTTATACATGCTTGTTGAAAGGTTATGATAATTCCTAGCCAACTACAGTATATATGCTAAATTAATGTTCTCTCTATTCTTTCTAACAATTTAAGTCAAATAGTTTTAACCTAATGTTACTCACAGATTAAAGTAATTGCATGCAAATACACTTTTCTGTTATACACCAATCAGTCATAATATTAAAACCACACGTCTAATATTTTGCAGGTCTCCCTTGTGCAATCAAAATTGCCCGTTGAAACACAGACTTCAGGAGACCTCTGAAGGTATGCTTTGGTATCTGGTAACAAGATGTTAGCAGCAAATCCTTTAAGTCCTATAAATTGCAAGGTTGGGCCTCCATGGATTCGACTTGTTTGTCCAACACATCCCACAGATGTTTAATCAGATTGAGATTTGGGGAATTTGGAGGCCACGGCAAAACCCTGAACTTTTTGTTGTACCCATCAAACCATTCCTGAACAATTTTAGCAGTGTGACGGGGTGCAATGTTCTGCTGAAAAAGGCTATTGCTATTAGGGAATACCGTTGCCATGAAGGGGTGTACTTGGTCTGCAACAATGTTTAGGTAGACGTTTAATTTTTAAAGAGGTATCCACATAAAACACATGAATGCGCAGACCCAAAGTTCCCCAACAGAACATTGCCCAGGGCATCAAACTGCACCACGGGCTTGCCTTCTTTGCATAATGCATTTTGGTGCCATCTCTTCCTACGGTAAGCAACCCATATGCATTTGACTATCCACATGATGTAAAAGAAACTGTGTTTTATCACACTTTTTCCCACTGTTCCATGGTTTAGTTGTGATGATCAGGAACCATTGTAGGGGTTTTTGGTGGTGGTCAGGGGTCACCATGTGCACTCATCCTCATTTGCAGCAACCTGTAATGCACTGTTTCTTCTAACACTTTTCTACCATAGCGAGCATTAACTTTCTCAGCAATTTGTGTTACAGTAGCTCTTCTGTGGGATCAGAACAGATGGGCTAACTAGTGAGTCTTGGGTGCCCATGACCCTGTCAACATTTTACTACTACATAGGTACTAACAACTCTGTACCAGGAACACGCTAGAAGACCTGCTGTTTTGAAGATGTTCTGACCCTATTGTCTAGTTATTACAATTTTGCTCTTATTAAAGTCACTCAGATTCTTGCTCTTTCTCATTTTTCTACTTCCAACTGACTGACTGCTCACTTTCTGTTCCAGCACAACAGTGCCTCTACACAATATGGTTTATAAAAACATAGTTTGCCAAGGTTGCTGAGAAAAAAGGTGAGTGGCTTGCTAAGAGCCCTGACCTCAACCCCACTGATCACTTTCGAGATCAAATGGCACGCTGACAGCCTGCCAG
Source organism: Clarias laeviceps (assembly GCA_030014305.1). Classification (NCBI taxonomy): domain Eukaryota; kingdom Metazoa; phylum Chordata; class Actinopteri; order Siluriformes; family Clariidae; genus Clarias; species Clarias laeviceps. Next base: position 28,221,138 of record JAQMYJ010000037.1, read on the forward strand.
GTTTTCTTGCCAAATATCAGTGCCTGACTTCACTGATGCTCTTGTCGTTGAATTGACAAATCCTCACAGTCACGCTCCAAAAGCCTAGAGAAAATTATTTCAAGAAAAGTGGAGGTTATGCTAACAACAAATGTCAGACTAAATCTGGAATATGCTGTTTAACAAGCCCATATGGGTATGATATTCATGGGTCTCTTTTTCCAAGACAAGCGTGAGTGACTAGCTTCATGCTATCGCTTTTGGTTCCTTCTGTTGCCTTTCTCTCCATCCTGCCAGAAAAGCAGCACTACACTACACGGCATTGGAACATGTCTCTGTGTCCTGCTATCAGCCGGAGTACTTAAGCTCTGTGTTGCCTGAGTGTTGCCTGGATAAGATGAGTGGAAAGAGGGATGAAAAGATTAATGAGGATGACATATGGGTGCTAAATTCTAAACAGACCCATGTAGAGCATTCTACAATCCTGCAAAATCTTCTTTTATAGCTTACTGGACATTTACCTGATTTTATAGTTTACTAGACATTTAACTGATTTTATAGCTTACTGGACATTTATACTGATTGTTCCTGTTCTGACATCCAGCTGCATTTATGATTTAATGCAGATAAATGTCAAGGTTTCTTCATATTGCCATCTCAGGGAGTTTTACCTTGCCAAAGTCGCCATTGGCTTGCTCATCAGGGACAATCCAATCATTTTCATTCATACACATTTCATAATTTCTTTTGATTCTGTAAAGCTGCTTTGCGACAATGACAATTGTTAAAAGCGCAACACAACTAAAATGTCATTAAATTGAATAAATAATAATAATAATAATAATAATAATAATTTTTATACAAAGCTGTTTCTGAAATTAAAATTTAATGTCCTTCTAAAAGTCAACACACTCATTTATGTTACTGGGATTTGTTTAATAAATCATAAATGAAATATTCATTATTAAAGTTAAATCAGGAACTTTTCTATATGAAGTTTGAAATGATTTGATACAGTTTTGCATGGCATAGACTGTACTCAGTACAGTGGCTCAACAGCTAATTTTAGCGCCCCAAAGCTCCCTTTTCACTGTGCCTGTTCTTCAGTGTGGGTTTCTCCAGTTTCCTTCTACTGTATCTCTGAAATACCCCTAGGTGTAAATGTTTGTGCATGTTCTCCTGCAATGGAATGTTAATGGGTTCAGGGTCTTCATGGATCATGCTCAGTCTCCACGGGATGGGCTTTGGATCCAATGTGAGCAAGACCAGGTTGGAGAAGTTACTGAATTAATGCTCAGCATTGTAATATACTGTAACATTACAACATTAGTGTTAACTTTCGGCATGCTTGTGGAAAAACTATGTTAATATGTAGCTAATTATCTGTATACAAACATATTCTCACTTTTCTCTCAATTCTCTCTAACTATTGAAGTTTCATGCATGCAAACTTCTCTGGTAGACACTAATCAGCAATAACATTAACCATCTGCCTATTGTTGTGCAGGTCCCCTTTGTGCCACTAAAACATCTCTGCCCTTTCATATAGGACCTCTGAAGGTATACTGTGGTATCTGGCATACTGTGGTATCAAGACATTGGCAGCAGATCATTTACGTCATGGAGGTATGACCTCCATGGATGAGATTTTTTTACATTGTTCATTCTGATTATTATTTTAGTTTACATTTTGTACATGTAGACTGGGTAGTAACAAAACTGTTAGTTAGGTATTTTGTGCCATCGATCTGCATTTTACCCAATATGTCTTGTTGGTGTATTTATAAAAATAAAAAGTGGACATCATAGCAGTCACCTACAGTGTCAGTACAAGTAATATGATATTTGTGTTTGACTAGACCAAGAACAGGACAGGTCTAGTCACTGTAACCAATGCTCCCTATAATGACAGCTGTGGTATGTAGATTTATGTAGGTATTGATAGAGCTCTGGACTTGAGCTTGTATGACCTTGCACTAGAGACTGAGTCTGTACAGGTTTTCTATTCACTGTCCACACTGAGGCCAGATCAGGTGCTGAAACTTTGCAATAAAAAACCTGAATGCCTCCAAGCAGTTAGTGGACACCTAACACCAACCACCAAACCCCCTACACCTGCCAGCAGATCATATCCTGACTCCAACCCCTCTTCTCACTCTATCAAAATTGTTGCTAACAGTGTTAAAAGTACAATAAATGTACTAAACATTCTATATCCTCGTTGGTGGAGAGGGCAAAAAGCTTAAGAGATTTTCTCTTTCTCTTTCTCTTCTCTCTCTCTGTTGAGCTACAAATGAGCTTCCAGTGATCCAGACCCCCTCTGCCCTATGAACCTGTCTGTGATTCTTGGCCAGGGGGTGAAGGGTTGGGATGTTAAGGGGTGCAGAGAAGGGAAGTGCAATCATTCCTGGTGACGATAAAAATCAACTGTGCCTAGTATAATAGTGCCCTCTTCTTCTTTGTCTTTCGGCTGTCCTTTTTCAGGGGTCGCCACAGCGAATCATCTGCCTCGATCTAACCCTATCCTCTGCATCCTCTTCTCTCACACCAACTAACTTCATGTCCTCTCTCACTGCATCCATAAATCTC
>JAQMYJ010000037.1:28223743-28234808 GCA_030014305.1 Clarias laeviceps
TTAGCTAGCCTCTTTCACTGTATACACTCCTGGACTTCCTCATTCCACGACCAAGTCTCCTTGTCCACTTTTCCCTTACCTGATGATACACCAAGTACCCTCCTACCTGTCTCTCTGATCACATTGACTGTAGTTGTCCAGTCAACTGAAAGCACCTCCTGACCACCCATAGCCTGTCTCAACTCCTCCCTAAAAAGACTACACAACATTCTTCCTTTCTCAGCTTCCACCACTTTGTCTTCTGCTCTGCCTTTGTCCTCTTAAAAAAAATCACAATCTCTCCTCTGAACATAGTGCCCTAAAGCTCTTTATTTGGGGGACAGGCTCATAATCACAGATTTTCTTCCACATTGAAGAACGTCTTCTGAACGTTTTTCAAATGAGCGATTCCAACATGCTAGGCTTGAAAAAAGGTCATTCAATAAGCCTGTCTTATTGAAGTTTGGTTTCACATATAAATAACCAAAAAAAATTCCCCAGTGTCAAATAAGTACAGCTGATTGATACAGTTGGTGAAGTGGATTGCACCATAATTCTATTTAAGCAAACCTCAAACCAACATTTATAAGAGAACCATGGACCAATTCTCTGGATTGGTTCTGGGCTCAAAAATGGTTTTAGCAAATGTGCCCTAGGAAGAAGGCACTGAGTGCTGAAAAAATTACAAGTGGGAAAATTTGGAACTCATCTGCCTAGGTACTCACTCACTTTCACTCATCGTCTATAGTGCTTTATCCTGTATTCAGGGTTGCAGAGGCCCTGGAGTCTATCCCAGGAGGCTTAGGGCACGAGGCGGGGTACACCCTGGACAGGGTGCCAATCCATTGCCAATCCAGGGTACACACACTACAGGCAATTTGGAAATGCCAATTAGCCTAATCTGCAGGTGTTTGGACTGTGGGTGGAAACCCAAGACCCACCAAACAGGGGGAAAACATGCAAACTCCATGCACAAAGAGACAGGAATCGAGCCTGGTCTGGAATCAAACCCGGACCCTGGAGGTGCAAGGCGACAGTGCTAACCACTACACCACCGTGCTGCCCACGCCTAGGTACTCTGAATACTCAATCCGCTATTCCCCTGCATTGTGATGTTATCAAACCTGTACCTTATAGAACAGCATTTTATTTTGCCCGATTGCACTTACTTATGTACTGATTCCCTCTTTATTACTGTTATTACATTTATATTCTCTTACACAACCTGCAGTTTTGCTCAACTCATATTCCAACAGAGATCTTCCCTTTTTTTAATTTTTTTTCATTGTTGTGCAGTGCAGTGTGTTGTAATGTCTATCCTCATTCATCGGGTTTGATGAGATGGATAGAACTGTGAGCAGGATAGGATTAATTTCTTAGTGGTATTCACTTATTGTTTATTTGCTACATCAGACATGCAAGCCAATGTGCTTACACAACCTTTTTAATTAATTCCAGCTTAGTCCGGAGATGTCAGCTATTTTATCTTGATTCAATAAGATTTAGTAATAAATGCACTAACTTTCTTTCTGCACTGAGATCAGTGAGAACTAGACTGAGGCAGCATCATAAACTTTACAGTTGGTCTGTAAGTGATGTGCAAATACAATGAGACATAAATAATTGCTTTAATATATCCAGGACTCCAGGACATGAGAGGCAAACCAAAAAAGCCTACAGGAGATAAAAGCTGTACAAGTAAGATGTTAATCAGAGCTGGGCATAACTCAGAATAATGAATGTAAGTCCACAAATATTAGCTGGGAGAACATTTAGTTAAACTTTGTTCAAAGGTAATTCAAACAATTCTTGCTGTTCAGTCCAGACTTTAAAGAACCCGAAAAAGCTGCCAGGGGACACAGCGGGTATTGAACTAATGCCACACCAATCAAGCTGCTCCAAAGCAATGGAAACAAGAGCCCAGTGTAGATACATGTAACACAAACAGCCTTATGAATGAAGTAAAACACATGCTATGTGATATGTTTTGCTTAATTTTTTTTGATGTTTTGGAACCCATATAAATGACATTAATACATGATTGATATGTTTTAATCCTTAAAGCAAAACATCTTGTCTTTTATTTTCCTTTAATTTCCAGGTAATGTCCTGTGATTTGACCAGGCAGCCCTACATTCTTTGGTTCATTATTAATTTAACAACTTATATCTGACATAAATTGATCTACAAAGTGCTATCAAAGTGGTAGAATTAAGATGATTATATAATAGTGGTGCGACTGTATTTGTGTAACTTTTGTGTAAGTGATCTATGGAAAAAATGTTCAGCAAGAAAGCTGCAGCTGAACTTTCTTTATGATTATTGATATTGTTAATCTGACTGATGAGATCACTGATGTTTCATACCTGTACCAAATTATAATGAAAAGGAAATTGTTAAAATGCTCTTAATGTCCTATTTGTATGGCTCTAACCCCAAGTTTGTGCATTTAGAAGTTCAGCCGTTATTCGTTACATACAGTGAAATTCTTTATTCTTCGCACATCCCAGCTTTCATCGGCAACCTGGTAGCACCGGGGCTCGAACCGCCGACCTTCAGATCTCAGAGCCTTGAATGCAATTGGCAGCCATAATCAAGAAAGCTTATAAATGATGTACTTGTTGCCCAGGATAAAAAAAGACATTTAGAAAAAAAATCTGTATTTATATTTTTAAAATATAAATACAATATAAAAAGTAAAATCCATTTCAGGATTTCATAGTTAATCCTGTGGTATGCCAACACACAAAGTGCACACAGAGGTTAGATTTATCTGTCCCTTTGTCTGTTTAAGAAGAGCTTAAGGGCTAACCTGAGGGTTAGGATTGACTCTGTGGTGCTGTGGTCAGGCTCAGACTGTGTTTAGTGAAAGCAGGTGTAGAACCCATGCTGTGAATACAGGCGTCCCACCAGCCGGAATGAGCCCATGATTTATCGCCCCCCCATTGCCTTTCAGACTAAACGTCTCCATGAAGTGGGTTTTAAGATGTCTGTCTCACCAACACATGGACTTAAACATCTACAGTGTCAATGAATATTGTCTTTCTGTCTCCTCATAAATTCTCATGGTTCTTCAAGCTCTTCCGCATTGTCTTGGGTGCTTAAACTTACCATGTAAAGAATCCTTCCTGTTCCTTTTTTTGTATATCATGGCAAAGCTGCCCATTAATCATGCCAGGTTTAATATCTCTAACGATTGTTTAATATCATATTGTACGTGTGGGAGCGTTATAGTATGAATAATAATATATCATCTCACCGTAAAATTATAAGTAAAGCTTTGCCAGGTTTTACCCTAGGCCTAATTCCACATGATATATCATTAGAGTTAAAAGGAAAAGCCCATGTTGTGTATGCAGAGGTGTGAGTCAGCCATGATGGATGATGGAATTGGGGGAGTGAGAGTGTGCCTAACTGCTGGCAAACACACACCCTGCAGCAGTCTGGCGGCCACACAAAAGAAGCAGCCAGAGGTGACGATGTGACTCGCCGCTTCCCTTTAGTCCTTTTCCCCTCGAGTGTGGCGCGTCAGTGCAGCCTGAGCTCATCTATCATGATAAAAGTACAGGAGGAAAAAAGGGGAACTCTCTCGTGAGGCTTCAAATCTGCAACAGAGTGTGAAAAGGCTTTTACGAGAGAATCTGCATGAATACCAGATACCTGCTTCCTCACTGCAGTTATCACAGGAATTTATCATGGGTGAATGATTTTTTTTTCACCAAAACAGTGGAAAAAATGTGCTATTAGTTGATAGCCTGCACATGAGGTATTTCACTTGGAGTAAAGGTCATGCCAAGCATTGGTGTTACAGTTGAGTTGATCGAGACAATTTTGTTTTATTTTCGCTACATGTCGAGCAGAAAAACAGGTTTTTACCTTTCTGAGTGATGAATAGCATGTTTCCAGAGAAAAAAAAGTAAATCCTATAAAGCAGAAGGTATAATGAAAATAAAGGTCCACAAAACAACCCGTTAAAATTGCAGGTTTATGTGATTTAAAAGAATGAAAGATCATTTTCACCCTTTAACATGATACAAAAATATCACCTAAACCCAATAGAAAACTGGTGGACAAGGGTGAAAAAAGCAGGAAGGAATGAAGCAGGCATGGATTGAATGAGAATACTGCAGACATCTTTTTGCCTCTTTATATTTTGAATAATAAAGGACTAAACGAATAAAGTAATTTAACCTTCAACCAGAAAATGGAATGTAAAAAAAAAAAATCCATTTTCAATCCTAGGACATTCTGTCCATTTCTTATGTCCAAACCTATTACTAAGACACAAAAAAAAGTTCCAAAATGAGATAGTTACACAACTGATGAAAAGCTGCAACAAAAATGTGGAACGAAACTGCCACTATCTAGAAACTCCATGAAGTGTGACATGCTACATTGTCAACCAAATGTCAGGGAGAAGTTGTGGCATGTCTAACATTGTGAACTGGACGAAGCGAACCACATGATTCCATCTAGTTCCGACGAGTTCGCTCCAGAATTCTTTAGTTCAGCTAGTCTGGGGAAGCATTGCAACAGAGGGTTTCTCCTTTAGATACGGTAGGTTTCTAAGTAGAACCCTTTTGGCAAGCTAAAAAGCCCTTTACTATATAAAGAACCTTTAGAGAATCTTCCTTTTTGTATAAATGTCTACAAAGATGACTCCCTAAGAACTCCTGACATTATTGTCTTTTCTGTGCATTCTCTGCCAAATGGAGGCATTGCCTGTCGTTTGTGCAGCAGGGTCTCTGAAGTTGGTCACAGATGGCAGACTGACGGTCTCCGAGGCCAACAGTTTCATCAGTTGCCATCATCCTGGCCTTTTCTCTCAGTGTGTGTTTGTGAACAGCTACTTCCAAGAGACACACGGCTGTAGAGTAAAAGACATAAAGATAAAGAGAGAGAGAAGAAAGGATGAGTATAAGAAGGTAGTGTGTGGATGGGTGTGTGTTCAGACATCAATGTGGCGAGAGAAAGAGATTGATGTATGGGAGGTCTGATGTTGTCACTCTTCACTCCTCTCTACACTGGGACTTAACCCCAGGCCTTAGGCTTTTGAGCCGCTGTCACACACAGACACATGCGTAAACATGATACACGATCACAGACGCCAGCGGCAAACAAAATGTGCGTCTACAAAGTCGACCCTGTGTTGTCAGTGCACCTTTAGAATCTGCAGTTTTCTTATATGAATGAAAAAGGGTGTGTGGCTACACTACATTCCAGGAGGTAAGGCATTCAGACTTGTCAAACAAATGACAACAGGAAGCCTTGATGCCATGCGTGCACACACACGCACATGCACACGCAAATGCACACACACACACATACAAAACTGGGTAATCACATACTTTCTGTGAAGCCCTTATTCAGTAATCTTTATAAGAGTGCCTAGAATTATTTATAAGTTCATAATGATCCCTTGTAAACATCTTAACAATCCCGAATAGTGCCTTTTGAAGCTTAAACTCCATGTTATCATGTTACCATGTTTACTGATGGTTTTCAGTAAAGTGAAGATGTTATACTTCAAAAAAGTTCTTAAGTATTCTGTAGGTAGGTTATAAGGAAAAAGCTAATTATGAAACCCTTAAATATTAAATTAAATACCTTATTAAACATTTTATGTGACTACATCATGCATCCACCTCCAATACCATGACAGAAAGCAAGACAGATAATTTCTGGATGTGGTAGGCAGAGATATGTGGTAGGCATATCTCCTCCTGAATATTTTCTTTGTTTGCTTCAAAACGGTGCAAGCAAGGGAAGTTGACTGGACAGGGTCCCACCTTGTGCTCCAGCTAAGGGCTGCATAGAGCACAAAGATATAGATGGTGAGTGGCCTCAAAAGCCAAGCTCACTGTTCCACTGCCTGCAGAAGTCAACCTGGTGAGCTCTACAGCCCGGCAATTTGAAGAAGCAAAGAAATGACCTCCCTCATCAGGTTTCAGTCTAATCCATGCCCTCATTTGCAGAAGTCATAGAGAAGGCCTTTCATGGCAGGTATAAATTATGCCATGTTCTGTCAGAGAGAGTTATCCCATACGATGCCCCCTGCTTTTAAAATGTTGCACCAACTTCCAGTATCGAGGACACCATGATACGGTCGCCAGCTGTCTTTGAAGACATGGTGAGACATTGGTTGCACCAACTGGCTGAGAGGACATAATGCTGACCCCACTGCCAGGCTTTGAGGGTGTCGTGCTGGTCACACCATCTGGCTTCGAGGACAGTGTGCTGGCACCTCTGCCTGGCTTAGGAAGCATCATGCTTACTTCACATCCTAGCCTCAATAATGTCTTGCATGGTCCACACCCTAGCTTTGGTCAAGGTCAAACCGCTACCATGTACTGTATCACAGCCTCAGTATCAGAGGAACTGACAAGAGATGGTGGGGTAGTTGCCCTGTTTCAAACAATGGAAAACCTGAGACATTTCTTAGGAGTAGAGTTCTCTTATTGGTTTTCCGTGCACTTCCTAATTTGTGGCTATGGGACTCAAATTTTTATGTGTTTCCATGTGTTTCTCTTCACTTTCTGTTTAGTGTTTTGACTTTTTTGTTCATCTCTATTCTTTTTAATCAGATTCAGGTCTTTTGTATGACCAGTTCCCTTATTTAACCTCTGATTTTCTTGCTAGAGCCTACATCTTCCCTCCACCTCTAATACCACAGTAATAGCACATCCTCTAGCCCAAAAGCTAGCTCACACTGATTTGTCCATTCCTGTTAAAGGTGCTTTTGGCAAAATTACCATTCTTTCTTTATTCATCCTTATTTAAGAATCTTTTGGAACCCTGCTCTGCCTTGAACTGGAACAGTTGTAATTGTGTAGCGATGCATGTGTTACAATATGATTATATGTTCTCAACTAATTATTAATTATACATTAGACAGTGTTGCCATACAGTTTTCTCTTCAGAGTCTGCACAATTTCTGCACATCAGGAATTTTCCTATGTCATTTATCTCCATGAAGAGAAACAAAATAGGCACACCTAGAAACGTATGTCTTTGCCAGCTACACCCTGGCAAAACATCAAATGCCTGATTAGCTCTCAGCCTTGCTGTTCCTTCATGCCCCCAAGTGATAATCCATTACTGCTTTCCATGGTCTAAATATATTACTCCATTTAGATAAGCCAGATTAAATGTGATTAGAATAGTCTCCCACATGCCCCTATTCTGGCTAGAAACTCTGGACACCCTGAGATCAAAGTTATGAAGGGTACAGCGAGCCAAGAAAGTGCCAAAGTGAGATGAGAGCAAGGCCCAAGTCTGCACTAGATGACAGAGGGAGCACGACCTGTCTTCAATCTCTGTCTAAATACTGAATGCATGGAGAGATGGGAGCATCATGGACTGATCGATGACAAACAGAGAGTCTTTATCTAGTGGCAAAAATAGTAGACTTTGATATTCTTGCTCTTTTGCTCTGACTTAGGAAAGCTGGAGATGCACTTTGCTTCATTTTCCAATTAATTACTCCAGCTCAGCTTTAAAGTATTTAAGCTTAAAACATGTGGGTTACACTTGGCTTAATATTCAGCATAACATATAATACTTTATAGGACAACCAGATTTTTCCAAAATATCCTCTTGTGGATAATGCATTAAACCTTGTCATGAATCCAAATTACTCAGATGAAGGAAATCCCCTTTTTCTTTTTCTTTCTTCTCTCAGAATGCAGAAAGTGAGACAAAACTGATCTCATACACCGTGTCTGGTGCAGGAAACAGAGATGCAGGAATAGGATTTGAAGTAAAGCTCTGCTTGCAGGATAACCAGACATCACAATAGATATAGTCTTACAGTTGTTAACTTAAACAGCATGAATGGGTTATTCATCATTTAATTTCAGCTCAGTTCTTTTCACTTAAGAAAAAAAAAACAGAAGAACTTAACAATTAAGCTTAGGTGTAGATCATTCAGCATTCAGAATACAACTCATAGTATGACTGCATTGATAGTGGAAACAGGTTGGTTTAAAATCGAAAATTTTATTCGATATAAATAAAAAAATAAAGCAAGCAAGAACAAAAGAATAATAGAAATAACAGCTTAAAGAAATTATTTATGTATTTTGTTAAATGTATAACTTATTAAATATCCTTTATGCATAAGTAAAAGTACAGTAGTTTTAAATTATTATCAGTAAGTACTATGTAGCCAAAAGGAGTGATAAATAAACAATGGAGGTAGTGTACAGTCTTGTAGATCTCATATGTTTCTCTTTATTTCTCCACATATTCTGCTTTAGAATAGCCTCAGCTAACTAACTGTTCTGTGAAAAAGGATGGTGTAGACGCCCCTGTTCCACAACCTTGTTCAGGAGCATTTGGGATTAGGCTTTGTGTTAGAATCTAATAATTTTTGTAGTTTACGTTAGCTGTGAACAAAGTGGTGAGGTAAGTCATGAACCTGTCAAAGCCCTGACAGAAGCTCATGCTCATGTTAATACAGTAGCAGTAACGACAGCTCAAAAGACTCACTCTCTCAGTCATCGTCTATACCGCTTTATCCTGTAATCAGGGTTGCAGGGGGCCTGGAGCCTATCCCAAGAAACTTAGGGCACCAGAAGCGGCACACCCTGGATGGGAAGACAATCCATCACAGGGCACACATACACATGCTCATTCACACACTAGGGCCAATTTGGGAACGCCAATTAACCTAATCTGTATGTCTTTGGACTGTGGGAGAAAACCCATTAAGCACTGTGTGAATATGCAATACAATACAGACCCGAAATGGGAATTGAACCTGGACCTTGGCGGGGCAAGATGACAGTGCTAACCACTATGCCACTGTGCCACCAGCTCAAAGCAAAACATGGACAATTCAGAGCCGATTCGGAAGGATGTATTAGCACTGACTAAGGAGGTAAAGTGTTGTTTAAGATGACATAATGTTAGTTTTATTTTGCTGAAAGTGCTTCAATGAATGTTGCTCTCCCCTCTTTTCCAGTACTTAGCACAAAGAAATAATCAAGTACGAGTGGGACATGCAAAACATAAGTAAGAGACAACATCTGCACAAGAACTGTTGAAACCACAGTACTTTAAACCTAATAAATAAATACAGTGTGGTGTAATACAGAATGTTGTTGCACTGTGTTGCTGCCTCACAGCTCCTCTGTTCTCAGCCGCACCCAAAAACATGCGAAGAGGGAAACTGATGAATCCAAACTGTTCCTTGGTAAGAATGTGTTTGTGTATGGTGCTTTGTGAAGCACTGGCATCCCATCCAGGGTGTATTCCTTCCTCAGTGTTCAATGTGAATGTGAGATGGTTTACACATTTTAAATGAATATGAATTTAATGGAACTGTATATCCTGTATTTACATGTACTGTAAGTCTGACAGATGTATTTATGTATATTCATTTAGAGCTATTGGCAGGATGCCCTTAATCAGAGCTTACAGAAATACTTTTCTTCAATCTCCAGCCGAAGCGTACCCTCAGTAAAAATACTGTAGATCAGGGTGCAAGAGCAGTATCATGCTTCAACCCTGATAAATGAGAGTTTCTAGTTTAATAATGAAAATAGTATATATATTGAGCTATTTTTAAAATTAATATCAGGCAAGTTGTTCATGAAAAGTAGGTTTTCAGTTTTTTGTTTGAAAATAGCCAGTGACGCAGATGCTCCCGACAGCCAGGGGAAATTCGTTCCATCACCCGAGTGCCAGTGGACCCTTGATGCAAGTTTTCCTTGAGCTTTGAGGAACAGCAAATCTGTGAATAACCAGATGTGAGCAACAAGAAAGCCTCAGTTGAAACAAAACCATTTCTTTTTAAGTCTAGTAGACCAGTGCTCAATACTCTTTCTCTACTTTCCGGATGTCTCAGGATAAGAAAATAAATGCACATAAATCAGGTATACTGCCAAGTAAAAATGTTCAAGTTTACATTTTATTTGAGCTGTACCACATACCATCTTAAATGTTTTTAATAGTGATTATGTAGGCTGAGAAGACCAGATGTACAATCATAATTCAAACACTGTGAATTACAACAATGATTTATTAATTCATCTTCATGCTTACGGAAGGAGAGAGAGAGAGCAAAGACAACATCTGAGTGGTGAGTGGTGTAATAGTGTACATATCATTCATCCCACTGATTCATTCACCAAGAACTTTCCCAAATCCCTAAACATGAGAAACTCAACCTTCTGGCATGGAGAGGAGGAAAAACAGAATTAATAGTGTAAATATCGTGTGCTTTAGTGTGAAATAGAGGGGAACTATTGACTTAATCTTTGTTTTAGAGGCTGAGTGTCTTTATTTTAATGGTTTTGTCATTAATCAATTGTGGCATGTCACAGAGAGCATGTGAATCAAATTACAGCCTCATTACATTCTTCAGTGACAACTTCAACTGGGTTTTTATTCAGTTTTATTTGCAGCCTGGCAGTCAGACTGGAGAAAACTGTAATAACAGATCACAAGGTGGTGAATCAGAAATCAGAATCTCTTTTCCTTTCACTTTACTGAGAAATCCATTTTGTAGGTTTTGATATTTCCCGACAGGAATTTTTCACGGTTAGCAATATGGCCTCACACCTCCAGTGTTGAGGGTTCGATTCCCACCTTGGCTTTGGGTGCATCAAGTTTTCATGCTCTTGCTGAAAACCCAGTGCTTGCTGGGTTTCCTCCCACAGCCCAAAGACATGCAGATTAGGTTAATTTGGCATTCCCAAATTGTCCATAGTGTGTGTACCCTGTGATGGATTGGCACCCTCCCCAGGCAGTACCCTACCATGTGCCTGTGCTTGTGCTGTGGTGGCAATGTCAATTCTTGCCAGTATTATGGACATTGAAACACTGTTGGTATTAGGTTGTTTTTGAAAGTTAGAATCATTTTGTAAAAATGACATTGGGTCTTTATTGATTACCTGACATTGGGTTAATCTTGACCAAACAGCCCCATCACAATGTTGCAAATACAAAGTCAGGACATCATTTATTTATATTTTACAACTATAATATATGTCCTTGAAAGGAAACTAAAAAATGCAATTACAATACATGCGTTTAAGTCAAACCGGGACTTTTAATGTGCAGAATAACAGAAAACAGTTAT
>JAQMYJ010000037.1:28240103-28250150 GCA_030014305.1 Clarias laeviceps
CATTTCCTTCATTTCATTAATCGCTTGATTGCGTGCTAACTTACGTGACCACCGACTGCACTTAAAAATTAACACGGAGTGACCTGGCTTTGTTTCAATCCCGGCGTGAATCCCTTACCTGGCAATGAATCCCTTATATTTAACTGCTGTTTTGTTTGTCAAAGATCATTATCCATGGAATTGAGATGCATAATTTAGAGATAATTAGCTTTAAACTGTGTGAGCGTCTGTTGCAATTTTCTTGCCATATTAAGGAAACAACCAGAGATTTGAGTCACAAAAAAAAAAACATTACAAGCACTTTAAATCTGAAAGGCTTAATTAATCTCCTTGGAATCTGTAAATATTCCAAACTGCATTTCTTGCCTTATATACTTCAAGCAAGAAAAAAATTAAGCTGCCGAGGGAACAGGTGTTTCTATAACATAAGTAAGAACAGGAACTAACTTTCAAAAAGTCCACAGTATTAAATGCAACTATAAATCATTAAACAGCGTAAATTGTCATTCAATAATAAATGTAAAAATAGTATGCATTGGTGAATTGCACTGGTATAAGAGGAGTAAAACAATTCACTCTGGCCTTATTACCTATTATTCCTTTCATATTAAAGAAAATTTGTCAATAGGAACCGTTAAATATGTTGGTGAAATCTTCACTTAATTGCAAGAGCATAGTAGAAGGTGAAAGAAAAAAAAAAAAGAAAAAAATTTGTTTTTCTATAAAAAAAAAACAGTGTTCCGTCTGCAGCACTTTCGACAGTATTGCCCTGCATAAATCTTTAGCTCTCAAGCTATTCAAGTGTCGCAACACAACTTAACACCAAATCTAAAAGCGTGAACTTAACAATATTTTTTTTTATGCTTGAACAACAAACTGTAAATTGGAAAGAAATCTTATGCACAGACAGTTTGTTTGGTTTGAAAAACTACCAAAAGACCCCCAAATAAGCAAATTCAGACCTGACAGAAAAGCTTTACTGAGCCAGGCTGCACGCCTCAAAGCCCAGGAAGGGAGAGGACAGTGAAAATACACGCCTGTCTCGCTCCCCTGCCGCCCAGACAACCTGGCCTACATTGTGGAGCAGATTGCAATCAGCAAACACACAACCTCCGAATCGATCAGAGACAATAAAGCTTTTCCTTGCTATTACATTTTTTTTTGCCTTCGTCTCTAGCTCATTTCAAAGCAAGGATCAAGGAGTACAAGTAAACACTTCAAAGAGAAGTGTTTTTGAGGTTTCTTGTGAGTGGGTCACATAGAAGCAATACATCCTTAATGCAAGTTCTTTTTCCCTCCAACATTCTGCTCAACTAAAAGGTTTAATTGCAGCGCTGTTGACCTGGCATTGACCTACAATCCCACAAAGGCTGAAACAGAGCTCAATTAAAAGCAGTTTAGCTCAGAACTAATCTTGGGTTATTGGTGAAGAGCCAAATTTGTAGTCTTGGCTGAGTAATTCTGTTTGTTGCTTAAAAAGGCACAAATAATGTTTTGCATTCTCATGATTTTTCCCATGATTTTGTTACAATAATTCCCTGCTAATGGTTTTATATGTTAATAAACAGTATATTAACTTACAATTTAGCCAAAGAAATATTAATATTAATGTATCCCTAGACAGAGCATGTTTTCAAATCTGACTGGTCCTATTCATTTTGAGGAGCCTTTTTTCCTCCAGATCCTTTACCATACCCCATCACAAACACAACCCAGGCCAAACAAATGCTGCAGATATTTTTAGTCACTCATTCATGCAGTAAGTCTAGTGGCCCTCCACTCGTGCCCTTTGATCTCTGACTTTGCTAATGAAAATTCCTTGTGAACACTTGATGAACACAAGCCGACCAAGCTGGTAGATCTTATCATCCAGATGAGGTCATCCTTGGCAGAGACATTCCATACAACAATATCTTGCCGACATAAGATTGGAGACAGGAGTCCTGGAAAAGCAAAGCAGGCGAGCATGAAGAAACATAAAGCAAATAGATGTGGAGATAAGGAACAGGAATAACGAAAGGAATAACCGTCGCATGCATGTTTTGACCTGCATTGTAGTGAGCTGGATACAATCCAGATTCAATTAGGAAGTTGCTGGGACCTCCGGTTCTGAGAGAGAGAGAGAGAGAGAGAGTGACCAGGGTAAAGCAACACAAAGAGTTGGGTATGGCTTGGGGTAATTTCATGGGTATTTCCAGAATCCCTGACTCTACAGCTGCCCATCAGAGCACAGGCTGAACGTGGCACTCAGTGCAGAATGGGAAAAAGTACTGTGATTCGGCTAATCTGAATCACAAGGAATGCATTTGGCTCATGTAAAAGTCTCAAAAGAAAAGAAAGGAAACTGTGGGACAACTTATTGCAGTAAACTTTTTTTCTGATTGCGCACAGCTAGGAGATACCGGTACCTGCTAATGTGTTACCTATATTGTAATATGGTATATTATATTTATTACATTTATTTATTAAAATCATATTCGTGTCTTGAGATTACACTATGAGGGGCCTATGTGAGCAAACTTTTCTTTTCTTTTCATCTCTTTTGGAAAGATGCAGGTGCTCCATAGATAAGGGAAAGTATTTGGTATGGTTGCTAGGGAAGTTACAGTATCTACTGTAGACTATAGGTGACCTTGGGGATCAGAGAGATTTTACAGTGTTTGGGAGAGCTTTGAGACTGAAAGATTTAATAAAACCCACACATTCCACTGCATCTCTTCCCAAAGATCTAAAGGGGATTTTTTTTTACAATCCCACAGTAACATAGCCTGTCTAGCCTGAGAAGCATGTTATATTAGTATTTTTTTTATTCGATAATCTTCTGGAATTTCTGTATCCTACTGAATCCAGAGCCTGTCGCAAGAATGCAAAGTGCATTGCACAAAAAAGTGCAATGTATTAAAATGTGAAAATGTTAATCAGTAAGTGCATACACATTTGATAGGGCATAATCTTTCCCTGCAGCATGTCTATGAGTGTTAAATATGACATGATGCATCATTCCAGCTCCATTCGTTTGCTTGTAGGGAAAGTTAAATAATGTATTTGACTAAATTTAAATTTAACGTCAAATTTTTATTTGTCACATACACAACCATACACAGTATAACACGCACTGAAATGCTTGTGACCTTAGTCGGAAAGATGAGAAAGAACAAGAAGAGGCAAATGCCGCTAGAAAAGAACGTAAAATATAAAATCTACAAAAATGTACAGTATATAATGAGGTATAAAATAGAGATATATAAAATGTAAATGTAAAAGTATAAACTGTACAGTATAAATTATAGGGAATGTGCAAAGGGTAAGATATGGCATGTTGATATAACGGTAGCAGTATGGGTGGCCATGGAGTGTGAAATGAAATGATGTGTGTGTAAAATCAGCAGTGGTATTGTCCATGTTTGAAATTACTATCTGGCCTAGCTTAATATTTAATATTTATATATTTAGAGTAGGTATATTGTCCACTTATAGTATAAGGGGAAACCCTAATAATAAAAATAATATTTATTGTAGGTTAAGAAACCCAAGGGAGCAAGAAGTTATGTTTCACCATGAGAATAGTATACATACAAATTCATGTTGCATGTTTCCTTTTACTATAAATCCTGTATTAAATAAAATTTAATTATTTTCTGAGATATGTGGTCCTTTTTTCTTTTCTTTCTTTCTCTATTTTTCTTTTTTTGAGATGTCTCATGATTACAGGTTGTGGAATACCCCAACCTCAACCCCTGATAGAGCAAAGACCTCACATTCATTCTCTGATGACCCCGAGCCACTTTTAAAGTGACACCATAAAACAACCATGGTGGCTGTCACTTTTAGTGACCATGCTGGCTTAACACTAGACCTAAACATGCAAAAGAAAAAAAAATCATAAATAACTATGTGACACCAGCACTATAAATGTCCACCGGAACTTCAGCTGCAACTTTATGAGCTGCAACTGGACCTGAAAGCCTCAGCAAGGTTTCTATAATCCTCCCAACGAATAAATCCTAAAACACAATGCCTTAAACTGAAAGAGGCAAGTTGATAATGTAAAGCTTCGTCTCTATCTAACTCTGAGAAATCACATCAGGCAAACAGTGCCATTATTACTAGGTCTATTATTGTGAGTGACTAATACCCGTAACTCAGAACCTTGCTTGGCCAAACTTCTGTTTACACTCTTCCAGAAGTCTTTAGATGAGATGAGAGATTTTGATCTCTTTTAATCTGCCAGTCTTTAATCTCCTGCTTGTTCCGTTACTATCAGTGAATAAGATGCTGATAGATATAATCTCTTTCCCTCAGTGCGTGAGCACAAATCCCTAGGTTTGGAGCCAGCATGCGAGTTTATCTTCCTCCACAACTCAAAGCAATGTTTGGGACATGGTCTTTGAGGACATTGTTTAGATTAAAATACCAGGACCACCCCATTATGATTCTCATGAAGTAGAAAGATACCAAGTCAGATTTTCTTAAGTAATTTTATGGCTAGCACCATTACTTAGAAAGTGATATACTTGTAAGAATGTCATATTTTGTACATACTTCAATTAAAAAAATTCTAAAATGTTTGATAATAGTTCTGAATGTTGTTTGATGCTGATTGTTTGGGAATGGGAACCTCAATAAGTGTTCCAATTTAACCCCTTCATATACTATAAATTAGCAAATATAAGACTAGTACATCATCTATATTGGATATATATTGTGCAAAATTTACCAAACATTTATTTGATTATGCTACTAAAGAGAAAAAAATGTCCACATGGTGACACCATGTCCACCAGGATCAGCCTTGTCTTCCTCTGGATGGCTGATAACCACAGTGGGACACTGATAAACCTTCAAGGTTTTTGACCTCATATGTTGTGGCATTCCTGTGCATAACAACTGTCACTGTAAAACCACAGACAGATTGCCAGACAAAAGGGCAGCTAGTTTGGTTTTACACTCAGATCTGACATCACAAGCATGACACACACACATACAGTATATGTATAAACCTTTACACAACCTAAACCTATGTTTTAAACCTATGTTTTAAAAGAAAGGAACTGTGTGTGTGTGTATGTGTGTGTGTGTGTGTGGTACATAGAAACTGAGCTCACACAACTGAATGTATATTAATTGTAT
Source organism: Clarias laeviceps (assembly GCA_030014305.1). Lineage (NCBI taxonomy): Eukaryota > Metazoa > Chordata > Actinopteri > Siluriformes > Clariidae > Clarias > Clarias laeviceps. The sequence continues at coordinate 28,245,234 of JAQMYJ010000037.1, forward strand.
ACACAATTAATGTATATTAGACGGCTATAAACCGTAGAAAAAACTATTAAAATCCTTAAAATATACAGTATAATGAGTGCAACCCCGTACAACCAATAATATTTTAATATTTTTTTGCTACGGTTTATAGCCATCTAATTTACATGTTTATGTTATATTAAAACAGTTTACGGTAAAAAACTAGCATGCGCCACTTTGCCCGCCGCCACCGCTCACCAGCCTGTGCCCGCATGCCAGCAGGGCACTGCCCACCAGATCTGCACGTGCACACCTTTCCTTCCCTTTTCCCTTCCTCCCTCCTTTAACCCTTTCCTTCCCTAATTAAAATGACCCCTTTTCCGTAAGACCTCGCCACATGTCCGTGTTTGTTGTTGCCCCCCTTGTGCCAGATCCATTACAAAATACATGAACATATTTAACACCCCAGTGTAGTGTGCACTTAAAAACCACAGTGCAGGACAGAGGACATAAACAATTTTAACATGTGTGTGATAAAATCATTTTTTTGTGTAAAGTTGTAATAAAAGCCCTTCTATAAAATTGTATGCTAAATAATTCTTTTGATTGTGTTAAGCTACTTTGGGACAATGCCAATTGTTAAAGGCGCTATACAAATAAAATTGAATTGAATTGAAAAATATGCTTAGATTGTCTGCCCAAAAGGCCTCTGTGTGTATGGAGTTTGTATGTTCTCCCCGTGCTTGGTGGGTTTCCTCCAGGTACTCCCAAACTGGTCAATGGATCTTCACTTCATGGATTTTCACTTCTTGGAAAAGTCTGGTTTGCTACAATCACGCTCTGATATAGAATAACTTTCTGGTAGCATATTGAAGTTGTTACTCATTCTAAAATACTTGTATGATTGGAAATAATAATGGGATGTGATGGGAACAGACCCTTTCATGATGAACTTAATCCCCATCTGCAGACATGGGACCACTGGTTTGATGAGTATGAAAATGGTGTATAATGAGTATAACATGCTACGGCCTTCACAATCATATCAATCCAAAAGAACAAATACTGTAGGAGATTTTGGTTCAGTGTGTTAGACAGGGCTTTCTACTACCATCATCAAAGAAACAATTGCAGAAATACCATTTTGAGGGATGTTCTTCATCTTCAGAATTTTGAAAAATATACCAAAATATTATATAGAAGCCGTTCCACCATGTGCTGACCCAAAACCTGATGTTTTCCCCTTAATTTGTCCACTGTCTGTATTTTGTCTGAAAGCACAAGATGTAAAGAACCCTAACAATAATAACATATTAGCCACCAAAAAGTTTTTTTGGGATGTGAATAAAACAATGATTCACTGTTGAATTCAAACCACATTAACCTCTGACTTCAGTCAAGTGCATATTTGTGCCAGATGCCTGGTATGTTCACAAAGGCTTACGACATTTGTACTGATGCCAATCCTCATTCAAAACCATGGGTGCAACCGTCTGCCCTTTGTGGGCAATGCCAGGGCTAAGAGGGCACTGGGCGTTTCAAAAGCGGAGGTGAGGGATCAACCTCTCAGAGCCATGAGAGTGAACAATAATGCACAACACCCACATTTTCTCACACATTAACTATGTCACGCAATGGCCCAAGTCGCCAGAATTCTGCCTCATTGTCCTCTGTGATCCATTTAGCCTAGAGACCTATCACATAAATAAACACATAAGATTATCCAAACCACCTTTTTTAAGTATTTCAAATAGTACTAATGGCACCATTCCTCTGCAATCTTGTCTGTAAGCCAATCATACATTATGCATAAATCTCATAACCCATAGTGTTCTGATACAGCTCATTTAAATGTTCACTTTTATTCCCTGTTATATACTACAGCTGTCAACTAATGCTAGATAGCATGACTCCATTGGGATAGCTTCTCTTTTTTTATTTGATGATGTGATGAAAGGAAAGTGCATAACATATTCAGTTTTAGTTATGGGCCTTTTAGAACAGTGATTCATCCTGACAGAGATAATGCTGAATTAACAGTCTTGAGCGGGGTCGTGCAGAGGAGGGAAAAATAGTTTTTTGGTTTAATAATCGTGGGCTTCTGATAAAAAGTTTTAGTTTTGAATGCAAATCTTACAGTATATACCTATTATATTGTGTATTTGTTCAGATAAATTCTGAGGGCATGGCTGTCAGCAAAAACAAGTACTGTATCAATTCAGCAGTAGTAACTCTATGTTAAGGTTTACCTTACGATCAGTTAAAAGCTTCTAGAAGTATCTTCAGACAAACTTGCATGGTCACAGTGCCTCATAGAGAGGTGAAGCAAATACTAATCCATAATGTGTTCCATGATTGTTTCCCATCGTATTTCTTTGTGTCTTTCATTAGGTACAGATAACTTCAGATAACATGGTTTCATGGGGACAGATTTATTTCATGGCCAGATGTTAGATGAGAGCAGAGGGGAAAGTACATCTTCAGTTTGCCTCCTGGGGCCTTAGGAACGACGCTTACCCTGACAGAGATTTATATAATATGGGGCCATGGTTATTTTTAAAAGTCTCCTCCTATACATTTTTTTTCTGCTGGATGTGTCTTACGCTGAACTTATGTGAAAAGGACAGATTCTTTCATTAATTTTTTGACATATTCATCGTTTCTCAGGGGAGAGGATAAATGGAGAAGGTGGCAAGTGGTCATTGGATGTAATTTACTCACCACTTAGCAGTGGAGGAACCACTTCAAATTCTGAAAAGTTTTATCTCAGACAATGTGTTCACTGCTACCCTGACAGTTAAATGTGTTTACAAAAAAAATCTGCTATGAGGACATCTTCAGTAACATAATCTAATTTATAGGATTGTTTTTATTTTTGTGCTTTGTGATGATTTGTCACAGATGACATGGGTTGGGGGCAGTGTATTTTTCAATTAGATAGCTAGCTAACATTCCGTGTGCTGTCTAACTGGACTGAGCCTTTACTTGAAGTCCAGAGAAAAAAGTCCCAGAAACAATTATGAGCAATGATTGAGTATTGATTAAAAATCATTTTTCTAGGGTTATGTCCTGTGTTACTGAGGTACTAGAAGTACTTTTAGTTTTTTTTTTTTTAAACGCTTAATCTTATTTCTTAAGCTTTGTTAGCTCTTAACCTTGCTAGGTACACAGATCAGCCATTACATTATGACCACCCGCCTAATACTGAGTATGTCCCCCATTTGCCAACACCTGTGTGTTCTGTCACCTTTCTATTGGAACCAGCATCAACCTTTTCTTCATGTCTCATCCATGTGTATCAGTGACCCTTGGCCACCCATCACCCTGTTGCCAGTTCACTGGTTTTCCTTCCTTGGATCACTTTTGGAATGTCCTGACCACTGCAGCCTGGCATCATCCCATAAGAGCTGCAGTTTTCGAGTTGCTCTAACCCAGTTGTCTAGCCATTTCAATTTGGCCCTTCTCAAAGTAGCTACATTTTCAATATCTCTTTACAGTGACACCCCACTCGTGCATAGGATATATTAGGCAGCAAGTGAACCTTTTTGGATTTTGATTGGAACCAGTAAAAATGGGAAAGCATAAGGATTTGAGTGACTTTGACAAGGGCCAATAGTGACAGAACTGGGTCAGCGCACCTCCAAAACTGCAGGTCTTGTGGGATTTTCCTGGTCAGCATTGTGAAAAAGTCAGCAAAAGTGATCCATGGAAGGACCCCGGTAAACTGGCGACAGGCTCATAAGTAGCCAAGACTCACTGATGCACATGGGGAGCAATGGCTGGCCTACGTAGTCTGATGCAATAAAAGCGCTAGCGTAAATCAAATTGATGAAAAGGTTTATGCTGGTTGTAATAGAAAGGTGTCAGAAAACACTGTGCATCAATGTTATGGTTGCAAAATGGGGACTTTAATATTAGGCAGGTGGTCATAATGTTACAGCTGATCAGTGTACAGCAGATAAGTGTTTGATTTATTCAGTATTGTTAAGATATGCACTTATGTTAGTAACACCTGATTTCTTATAAACCCTACTGCAGTTAACTTGTGAGTTTGAGCAATAGATTTATATAATTTCTGAGAACTATTTTCTCCATCAATGTGTGCTTTTTTAAAGATTTTTTCTTCTCCTTTTCTGCATGGATTTACTTGTTGACACCTTTGTGCAGCTGTATCAGCTAGTATCTATTCAATGATCCTGACTATTCACAAGTTTATAGCTACAGGAATGTGACTAAATTGGCACACAGCACTTCCTCGTTGAAACTTTTTTTTTTTCTATCTTGGATAAAGAAATTCCAAAGTTGTTACTTTCTTTTGCAGAAGACTTTTGCCAGGAGCAAAAGTATCTGGCAGTGCTGTTTGTTTAGCAATGGATTTCACTATGTTTTTTTCTTCTGAGCACTAAATATAGGATGAAGAGAGCCCAAGGGAGTGTGAAAAACTGGGATATAGTAAGACTGACAGGAGCGATATACACAAAAAAAAGACAAGATAACCAAGGGGTGTCACAAATCTTTTTCCCTGGTGTTTGCCAAAGGCATGTCATGCACTGGTTTCAAAATTCCATATATATTTTCTGCTGTTGTGTTTTCCATGTATTTAAATAGCAGCTAATGTACCCTTGAAAATTTACAAATTTTACATCAAGGACCTGAAGCAGGAATAACTGGGAATACACATCCACTAGCTCCACTTTGCATTCATGCAATTAACCAATCAGCCATTTGCCTAACCAGGATACAGCTTCACTGAAACTGGATTTTAAAGACCGGAAAAATATGAGGAAATGTTTGACTAGTTGAGTCTGGGCCAAGTGCAGCCTCAGATTCCTTTTCCAGTCTGAAATGAGTGGCACCCAGTGTGGTCTTCTGCTGTTGAAGCCCAACCACCTAAGTGTTATGCCATCTGTATATATATATATATATACATTATATATATATATATATACATTATATATA
>JAQMYJ010000037.1:28282029-28296374 GCA_030014305.1 Clarias laeviceps
TTCCACCTCGAGGGATTTCATCACGACATACATTGCAAACGGCTAACTTTACGTCTTTATCGGACACTTTGAAAAACGTCCAGACGGGAGAACTCATGTTGCCACTTGTAAGCTAAGCTCTGCTGTTGTTTACCTGTGCGCCGTGCATGCACGTGTGAAAAAGTCGCGCGAGTAATTTCCATCAAGTGATCGGCTTTTTTGATCGGCACTTTTGGGGTTCGCCGATCAAGTTATTTTTAGCCAGTATCGGCCGATCATGATCGGTGGCCAATCAATCGGAGCATCACTATTATTTAAGATTAACTTCTGTCCAATGAAAAGAAATAAATAAAAAGTGAATGCACATGATTTCTTACGGAGCCCCCCCTCCCCTACCCCCCTCCCACTCAAGTACGGGGGTCATGCGGTAAAAAAACTAACAAACCGAACAAACGGTGCGCACTGAATACTAAACCGAGCATGCGGATTACTAAACCATGATCACGGATTACTAAACCATGATCACGGATTACTAAACCAAGATGCGTTTTTTTCTTAGCCCCACCCATGTAAAATCGGCGTATTCAGAGAAAGGCTCTCCCATGAGAGGTTGTGCATGTACCACTGAGCTTTTGATTCTAAAATTGACTTTGTTACCGTTTTTTGATCCCTGGAATTATTTTTTATGATATTTTACAAATTAATCATTTTCTTTGGTATTTTTTTTATAGAATATTTTAATTTCATATTTTATAAAAATGGACCACTACCATTGTTGATTCCAGAATGGGTTTATTCAGATAGATGTTACTTCGTACGTGAGCTGATATCAGGCACATTAAATACAAAATATCTTGTATTATTATGATTATTATTACTAACGTCTTGACTCTGTATCTGGAGAGAAAGAAAATGATTCTATTTGTAAAATAGCATAAATACATCACAGGTTGTGCATAGAGTGATTAAAAAACAATACAACGCTGTGATAAGGAAAATCTCCATCTCTTCCGTTTCATTAAAAAAACGGTAACTTTACCTTTAAACTGTAAATTTGTTAATCCGTAGTGGTAGTGGGTTTTTAATGGTCAGTGGTCTGTGCATAACCTTTTTACAGGGGCACCAAAAGCACCAAAATACACAGATGCTTTACAAACAATTAAAGCAAAAGTAACATAAAAGTAATGCATATTTATTTTACTAGTTGCTAATAGAAGTAAAGCATTAATATGATGGCAGTACTATAATAGGTGACAGTTATAGAGTTACTTTACTAGTTACGAAAAGTAATATATTACAGTAATGCATTGTTTGTTATTCTACTGCATTACTCCCAACAGTGTAAGTTATATATTAACTCTTGTGCACTGAGAATAACTGCAGTCCTTTAGGAAAGCTAATGAAGTCCCCCCATAATAATAATAATAATAATAATAATAATAAACTTATAGTATATCACCTCCTCTCAGCTAATTGCTGTTCCCTCTACATGGCTTTCAGAGATCCACTGCAGCGGCTCTATGCGACATCACAACCGAGGTTCTAAGAATCATTAATACCACAGAAAATGCTATGAGTGAGTTGTCCCCCTCAAACCCTAATGAGAGACCTCAGTTAGCAGACACAGATGTAAAGCAAGCTGATTCTGCTTACAGGGAGCTTGAGGAAAATGTAAGCCTACAAATATTTTGCATACATACAGTCATGGAATAATATCATCCATATTCTGGGGTTTCATAGTCAATATGACTCAAAGTCCATTCATTTAGTTGGGTTTGTTTAGAATTTGTCAAACTGCTCAGTGTTAATAAAAGCAACATGGGTTAAAATGTTCATGGAGAACAGTTGTGTAAGCCAAGGATGGAGCTGCGTTTTGAACCCAGGGGTGCAAAGAGTGTTAAGAAAATTATTTGTAATTAAGTGAAAGTATAGATAATATGTCAAGTTGTCATTGAAATGTATCCAGTAAAATACATCGATTTAAACGTCTACACCAGTGTCCACAACAATGCTCCTGTAAGACCTCCTACCACATCCAATTCTATTCAGAAGAGCTGAATAGTTACATCAGGTGTCCTGAGAGAACTAAAATGTGCAGGGCTGGAGCTCCTGACCACTCATCTACACCTTTTTAGCCTCCACATATCATTTAATCACTATACGTTTGCTAATATATGTATAATGTCAAATAATGTCAAATATTTTAATTAAGGGAAGAATTTTCAATCTTAAAATATGCAACATAAAAATTTAAATAGTTATTAAATAAAGGCACAAAGTTATTAAATAAAGGCACAAATATTTTAAGCTTAAATAAATCATAAAATAAAATTAAGCACATTACAAACTTTTAGAAATATCGGCCTATTCATGTAAAAGCTACACAATGCCAGAAGCATTTTTTTATGAGTTTATAAATAACTAATGCTATGTAGTTTGAATTGAATAAATGAATCAGAAGTAAAATGTCTTGTTATTAACCAATATTTACAGCTATATAACAATGATTACCTATTTGTTTTGCTGCTTAGCCAACTATGTTAGCTATCAAATCCAATTCTAGTCTAACCAAGCATTAGCATAAAAGGAAATTACTGTAGATTAAAGTTGTCCTTTAAACAGGTCTGGCATACTTGCCAGGGGTATTTATCCTCAACTTGATGCTGAACTCTTGTGGTTTATTCACATTTAGGTGAACACAGCTAGCTATAGCACTAACTACAGATGAAGAACTGGTATTTTTTCTACATTGATGAGCTTGATTAGTTGTTAATCAAACTAAAATGCTTGAGTAAAGCTCAAGAATCAAACATTTTATTAAGTAGAACCACTGTGATTTACATCCTGTTTATATCTTTTGTGATGTAACAGTTCAGGGCTGGCCTTTCCATAACACTGTCTGCTCTCTTTTAGGTTTATCTGACAGCAGGGAAGTCATTTGACATGGAGAAGAAGTTAAGGCAAATCGAACAGCGTGCTAAGAATAATTATACCGGCTTTCTTACGGACTCTGAGCTCTCTGAACTTGAAGAACAGCTTGCAGCAACTGCTGCCAAAGTGCACAACACGGAGAGTGAGGTAAGCTAATCACTTTGACTATATGTACATACTGTATGAAAGTTATATACAGTATATATATTTAATGTTATTTATATATACATTATTAATGTCACTTTTAACCTCATCTCCTGTTAATGTAATGAAATGAAGTACATTTTGCCCGTCAGGTGTCAGACATTGAGAATAAAATCGCTGTTCTTAGTGCATCCGGACCATCAATAGATAAAGCCAAGAAAAAGGTAAACTGATGTTAAATTAACACAACAGTGATATGTGAAAAGCAACTATATAAAATTTTAATTATTTTAATTTTAATTACGAGGGGCATTCGAGTCAACCCGGGACTGTCGAATGTGCAGAATAACATTACACAGTTATAAGAAAAACTACCTTTATTTATCTATATAATCCCCTGCTACACTAATGCACATATCCCAGCCTTTCACTAGTGCCTGGACATCACACAGACAATGTCTGCTTCACATCTGAAACCCTGGCCTCCCAGGAAGTCCTTTAACAGCCCAAACATGTGGAATCTTTCTGAGGGAGATGTGGCAATAACCCCCAGTTTGTGAAATGTGCAAGTGGTGATCTTGACTAAATGTTTGTACAGTTTCCACAGACAGAAGCAACACATTACATGTTGATTTTCAAATAATAGTTACTGTAGCCTACTTGAAGTCTTTTTTAATTCCAATCAGTCTTATGCCAGAAATTTCATCACAAATCCTGGTTTGACTTGAACACCCACCATACTGTAAATACCCAGAATTTAACTCCTTTGGTCTAAGATTGTGAATAATTTTATGTTTTGTTTAATTGTGTGTCATCATACTATTTTCTTGTTATTTTAAACTACAGTGTATTATTTTCTGTATTTGTAGCCATCAAGTCTACAAAAAACAAGAAAGTTCCAAGACATGCCCATAAACAAAGTACATTTTTAAACATGAAGAAAGCACTTCTTAAAAATAATTTTCTTCACACCACTGCTTTACTTTATCCTGCAATGTATAATAATACATGTAAAAAAAATACATGTGCTTTTAAAATCATTATTCTAGCTCTTATTATTATCAGTTATCATTGATGTTTTCTTCGTCTTTAGAATAAAAATGTGTTTTGGCTCTGATGCTCCAAAGCACATGTTTCTCATGTTTCTTTATAAGCTATAAAAAATATTGTGTGCCTAAAAACAACCCACCATGTGTACTGTTTTTCACTTAATTAAAGAATCTTCACAGCACAGACATCCAGTTGAAGATGTGGTTGTTCATTCATTGATCAGTTTAGGACTTCCAGCACAGTGCCTACCGTGATACAGCAATCCTCAAGCACTGAGTGCAGGGCCAAGCACAAGGGCCCAATAGGTGCAGCTTTGCAGTGCTGGGGCATGAAACCCCCACACTACTGATCTGTAACAGAGCCTTGACTGTTGAGACAGCCCTATCCCACTTTTATTTAGACACAATTTGTTGCTTGCTGGCAGAATTATATTAAACAGTAAGTACACAATATTTCAATATGTATTAATTAAAATGAATTACGGGTATGTAAGTGTACTGAATACATAGTGTTAGCAGAATTTGGCAGTGTATACATTTCGATAGGAATGTATTGAAATATCAGGCATAATGTTAATTATTTCAGGTTAATATATACTTTCAATTCAATTCAATTCAATTTTATTTGTATAGTGCTTTTAACAATTGTCATTGTTGCAAAGCAGCTTTACACAATCAAAGAATTATTTAATTTAATTATTTAATTATTTAAGATAGTCCCTGATGAGCAAGCCGATATGAGATATATATATATATATATATACAATATCTGATATGTATCATATAATTTATATATATCAATATTTGTTATAATATGCATGATGTGGACAATCTATTATTTGAAAGTATTTATACTATTAATTATTGAATAATTATTACACCGTTCTGACACATTTGGACCATATTTAGTTGAATATTGAACATGCATTAGAATTTAGACCTTACTATAATTACTTGTAATTACAATGCTAGTTCAGAGACGCTTTATCAAACCATACTGTAAAATACTCTGTGCATCATTTGTTGTGCTTTGGAGACACAGACAATATATTGTTATACTATTTGTTCATCTTTTGCTCTTTGAACTCATAAACCTCAATAGGATCGGTAGATGCAATCTAGAGCACATACAGGATCTTACATTCTGTGAAAATGGCAAAAGTCAAACAAATTAAGGGTGTGTTATATTTTATATCATGTAATTTATTGCATTATAGTTTTTAAAACGTGATTTAACTACATAGTGTTGAGGAAAACTTTATTTTTCTTTAATGCCTGTGGCTTATGAAAGCTATAAATCAGTGATAGGTGATACTGTACAAATTGAGTGAGAAAAGTATTGTTATATGTTTTAAGGATTGATAAATTGTTTAACGATGTAACACGTACGAAGCTAACATACATTAATCTACTGTATTTACACTGTTTACCACATTATATTGATCAAGATGCTGTATTTTCCTAAATAAACGCACGAGGGCGCCAAAGCGCCATGAATGCAAACAGGCAGCTACCGTATACTGGAGCATTAAGTTTTAAATAAACGTAAAAAAAATTGTATTGTGCAATTTCTTTTCGTTTCAGCAGCTGCAGAAGCAAATAATCAATAAAATTTAAAATGTGTTGATTACCCAAATCTGGAATTACTGAAGTTATTTACTTTTTTTTTTTTACTAGATTCTTCTTCTTTCGCTTATTATTCTTATTCATATTCTTATTCTTTTTATTATTATTAATAATATTATTATTTTCATCAACTAAGCTTTCATAGTATTTTATACTATTGTATGCTCCTCCTGAAAGAACTATAAAATGTTACTTACATTTTACTGGTTTTACAGGAAGCCATTATTATTGCTTAAAATTTTCAAAGTGAATTGTAGTGGATACTGAAGATTTTCTCCTCCCCATTTGGACACAAGAATGTGGTCAGGTGCTGATGTCAGATGAGAAGGCCTGGTGCGCAGCCTGCGGTCTAGTTCATCCTAAAAGTCTTTTAAGTGTGGTTGAGGTCAGGGCTCATTAGAGTTCTTTGATTCCATCCTTGGAAAATGTTCCACTTTATGGACTTCATCTTGTGCTCAGGGACACTGTATACACATACTGGAATAGGCAGGGTAATTTCAGCCTATATGCTGTATAAGTAATCAGGAGCATCAGGGAACCCCATGATTTTTAAAACGGATGGAAAAAGTATCATTTATTAAGAAAGGGTTATATATCAGTCATAGGAAGCACCTTTGTTTTGTGAAAAGAATTGAAACCGCAATTTATGTTACGAAATTAGGTAAGTAAGGCCAGAAGATCACAAAGAAGCAGTGATTGTGAAGTGTTCATATGTATCCAAAACAATTATTTCAATTTACTTCAGTTTGTCTAATATTTTACATTTGTTTGTTTAGGTAACAGAAATGGAAAATGTTAGTGATTAATTGTTTTCCTAGATTTAATCCCTGTAGGGTGTGAAAGCGAGTGTGAATGTTGTCCGGAGGTCCCACCACGGCTTTGAAAATAAGAATAAATACAATGTTCATCACTGGCCTCCACGATACTAGTTGGACTACTGAGGTTTCTAAAGATGAATGAAGGGACTGTTGTAGTTACTCATGGGAACATTTTAATGTATTCAATTTAGTCTACTCTGATTCCAAATCCTGCTATTAATATTTGATTTGGGCTACTGATACCATTAAAAATGCATTAATTCATGTTCAGTATAGTCCATGTTCAGCTGTTTTTAATTTGGTTGCTTATCAAAGTGTCTTCTTTGGTCATATCCAATATCATTGTGTGTTAATGTTGTTCATTGTTTCATATAAAAATAATATGTCAGGTGTGGCTGATGAACCTTTAGGTAAGTTAGTAAGAGTGAAGGGAAATTGTAATGCAACAGAGAACAAGGCCATCCTAGACATTTGGGTGCTTTGTGGCAGCAGTTATTGGGTGGGTCATTTTACATAAATGATGTGCTGTCATAGTATGTCCTTTAAATCATGAAATACTTTTTCTTACTTAAATGTTTAATATTTATATATATATATAAATTAAAAAAATAGGTCAAGTTCAAGGAAGTTAAAGTCTTGTCACTATAATCAACCATGGAAGTGGGACCATATACTTTTCATCTAAAGAAATTCTTTTCATGAAATAAAGCCGATTCACATCAATATCTTATAAAATAAGTTCAACACTAAAATCATAAAACAATAAGAGATTGTAACTAATAATATGAAATAAATATCAGTCACCCCAAACTATGTTATTGGTGTTACAGTTACACAAAAATAATTTTATTTTAAAATACATTTGACAATTGGAACTTGCTCCTGACTCAGAGACCACTTGATGAAGAGCACTGGACAAATGCAAAAGGTATGTCAGATGTCTTGCTTTATTTGTTTAGAAATGCCAGAATTATCTGCAAAGCTTTTAAGTTCATCATTTTTGTTACTCATTTTATAATTATAACTGTCAAATATTGGTTATGAAAAACTGATTACACCTCATAATTAATTGATTTTGACATAACTGAAAACCATATGGCCCTGAATACAGGATAAAGCGGTATAGACGATGAGTGAGTGAGTGAAAACCATGTGGCCTTACACATCCAAGTCATAGTCATTTAGTACATAGTTACAATTTTCCTCTAAACTGGTGTTACCGTCATTGCAGGAAGAGAAGTAACACCAGTTGTTAAATATATATATAAAAAAAAATGCATTAAACTATATATTTGTGGATTCATAAGGTAAGTTATTGCTATTAAAGAGGTGTGAAGGAAAAAATACAGTTCAGGAGCTTTTTATGACCCAATTTCCACCTTTCCTGTAGAAAGACCCTGGTGTGATGCTCAGCTGTTCATAAGTATTTGGGCCATGTAGAATATGCTATATATTGTTTTACAGCCTTTAACTGCACTGTCATATTTTCCTGCAGTATACGCAATCGGGATGAAAGGCAGTGGCTGGGTTCTTTGTAGCCCCGCCCACAACCAGCAGCACTGCCTGGAATGCCATTGGTTCAGGATCATCCAGCAGCTGGAACTGAAATCTGATTGGTTCCGAATCCCGGAACGAATGGATCATCATCATCATCATCTGCTTGCTTGTCTGTCCTTAGGGCTTTTGGTGTGCCGTATAAAATAAATGAAAACTTTTTTTTATGTACATGTTGTTCTTGTTTGTTTGCACAGAACGGATAAAGGTTTCCAGCGGGAGGACGTTCTCAGGGGTGTGCTGATCTGTGACACTTTGAACAATGTCACCAGCGTGCTGTTGTACAGTAAATCCACTGGATTAGCGAGTTGTCATCATCCTGCGTGATTTCTCGGACACGACCTGTTCGTGTTTGGAGGAGCAACAAGCTCCTGTTGGAGGTGTAAACACGCTGTGCGGGTGCTATGTGGAATCAGCTAGAAAAGCCGCCACACTGCTGTGTTCTCACTACAGGGAAATGGAGCCAGTGGAACCTTCACACTTCTGTTTAAATAGCTAGAGGAGATTACAGCGCGTGCTGGATAATAATCCTTTTAATCTGTAACGTACATGTGTAATATTAGCTGGATATAATTATATAAAAAAAATCATAGCTTAGGTTAGAAATGGGAACTCAGGTGACGGGGAGGAAGAGAATCCCGAATCGGGAGAAAGTGTCGGCGGAGGATGATGCTCTGAGCCAGATTGCTCGGGAGGTAAGTGGAATGAAATGACACGTAAGCTTATGATGTGGTGATAAACAGGGTCTGCGCAAAATATCCGGATTCAGTACATGCATCTCTACTAAACCCACTCCTGATGAACATTGCGGCTTTTCCTTTATAAAAACCCACAGTGTTTTTTTTGTTCGCTCCAAGCCTCCATATCTCACATAAACCCGAGACAGGGACAAATGCGCTGACCCTGAGTCGTTTTTGTCTTGTTTTTTTCTTTTTTTCTTTTAATGAATATGACAAGAGAGTATGAAAAGCTTTATGTTGATGGATTGGACAAAAACACGCTGTTCTTCGCAGTATCGCATCAAAGGGCGCTGTTGTTGGCGTGACCCACATGACGTGCGCGCGCTTAAGGGTGATTTCCCTATTAAATGTAATGAAACGGTTCAATTGTTGAACTCTTGAGGTAAACGGCATTCTGCGTATAAAAAAAAAAAAAAAAAGGACCTAAAAGGATCGCCGGAAACGCATTGAATACGTATTGAAAGAATGAAACCACATTTAAAAAGAAGCTGCGAGACTGCTGACGTCAGACGCCGCTGCGTCACTCCCGGCCCGTGATGTGCTGTTCGCTACGTTTATGCAGGCTACATGATATCATAGCAGCGTGCTAGCCTAAAGTGTACAATTTCTGCTTGTGCGCCTGATGTTACACAGATAAAGACAGAACTCAGATATATTGCTATGTATTCTGCTAAAAAAAACTTACTTTTTTCTACAGAATTATTGTGTAATACAGTTTCATTTCTTATGAGTATTAAATAGATGACACTGACATAATTGTTTTGCACCAAGTGATTTGCACCACTGCCTCACAGCTCTAGGGTCCCCTGCTTTGGTTCTGAGTGAATAACTGTTTCCACATGTCTGTTACACCATGACCAGTGAGAACACAATTGTTCCACGCTCGGGAACTGTGCCCATGTCCACTTGAAAAGGTAGTCTCGGGCACAGTACGGATACTCGGGCACTGATCGGATCAGATATGAAAGCAATTGTACCTGAGAATGCAAGTAGTTCGCTGTTTGATGTGACATCAGTGTCTTCTCTGAAATCTCATTGTGCGGCAATCTCATCCTCTAATCTTCTTCTTCTTCATTGTTGTTTAATGGCGTTTGGAATCCATTAGGTTGATTACATTAGCGCCAATTGTAGGTCTCATTCCTTAAAACGTCTAATGCATCCTTCCCTGATCTTTTCTTATTCTGTTTCTAGAGCTCTTTGTCTGCTTTATCCACTACTTTCACAAACTTTTTTTCTTGAAACTTTTCCTTTTAAGAGGGCGGCACGGTGGTGTAGTGGTTAGCACTGTGGCCTGGCACCTCCATGGTCCGGGTTCGATTCCTGTGCGCATGGAGTTTCCATGTTCTCCCCGTGCTTGGTGAGTTTCCTCCGGGTACTCTGGTTTCCTCCCACAGTCCAAAGACATGCAGGTTAGGCTAATTTGCGTTTCCAAATTTCCTGTAGTGTGTGAATGGGTGTGTGTGTGTGTGTGTGTGCCCTGCGATGTATTGGCACCCTGTCCAGGGTGTACCCTGCCTTGTGCCCTAAGCCTCCTGGGATAGGCTCCAGGTCCCCGCGACCCTGAATACAGGATAAAGCAGTATAGAAGATGAGTGAGTAAGTGAGTTTCCTTTTAAATACCACTCAGCATCTAAGTGGAGTTCTGTCCTATCCAGCCATAGTTGATAAAGTAGGAAAGTGAACCTCAGTATATTGAAGAAAAATAAGGTGAACTCTGGACAGTGGGAAAGTGGAAAGGAGGGAGCAATTGTTTCTGGGCACAATATAAATCAATCATGTCTAATGTTCTCCTTGGACTACCATACAACTTTCCAGGTTTAGTGAGCATGTGCCCAGTGTATCCTCAGATTTCTGCTCTTGGCTGATATGAATGAAATCTTATGTGGTCTTCTGCTGTTGTAGCCAATCTAACTCGAGGTTTGACATGCTGTGAATTCTAAGATTTTTTTTTGTTCACCATGATTGTAAATAGTGGTCATTTGAGTTGCCATAGCCTTGCTTTCAGCTTAAACGACTGTAACCATCCTTCTCAAAGCTTTTCAATGAACAAACCATTTGAGAGACAAACCAGATTTGTAGCAGATGCGAGTATATGGTATATTCTTAATGTATTTGTTAAGTTTAGACCAGTACACCTTTGTAAGTTTACCTAATGATCAAAAATGTGTGAATTGTTTCTGAATCGGAGACTGAGCCAACGATTCATTTAATTGAATCAACCAACCAACCAAAAGATTCAATTCAATTGCATAATGGATTAATGGAGCATTTTGGGTAAATGTGAAAATCCCAAGAGATCAGCAGTCAAACACTCAAATAAACTCATCTGACAACACCTAACATACCATGGTCAAAGTCAAAGAGATGAATTTTTTTTTTCCATTCTAAAAACCTATATGAATTGGGAATAAATCCCTGGCCAGTATCTACATGGCATTATGCACTGCTGCCTCATGATTGTTTGACTGGATAGTTGTTCCTAATATAGTATCTCGTGGTGATTGTAAATAAAGAACTAGTGATTATGGAATGCCAAAGCTCTCACATCCCACAAAGCTTTAACATCTCTGTTTTTGTAGAAAATACTTTAATGCAAGTTAAAGATATGAAAGTTGTTTTTTTCTATTAGGCTTCTTTCATGTATGGTATCTCACATCATCAAGCTTGCACTTACATGGGAACATGCTGATGTTGTGCATGATTCTGCTGACATGCTGTGACCTTTAAAGTTAATGGTCTACATCTGGAACGCATTTCCTCAGTGACAAATCCACACAGGGATTTTTCGCCTTAGAGAACACTGTAACATTGTGCTATAGTTGGTCTTAGTTGACATTCACCTGGCTTTAGAAGGCTATATGGAAGAAAACCAGTGTAGAAGAAAATACAAGAACACTATAAAAAGAATGATCAGTGGCTTCAAGGCCTCTGGTGTTGTGTGTCCTCATAAAACTCTAGAGCTCTCTAGTCTCCTAGAGCTTCTAGAGGTCTGCTCCTCGTGACCATTCCCAGAGGAAAAGTTAAAACAAAGAATGCTTTAAGGTATTCAGTGAAGCTGTGCAAAAATCTGTTACTTCGTCATTCTCCTTAGTTTCAGGGCAGAAGTCAGGACAAAAGTGCTGAGCTGTTCTGCGTCTTCCAATATGTCCTTTTGGAAATTCAAGACATGACCAATCAGCAGGGAGTTTTTTTTACTGTATGTTGCTTTTGTTATCATTTGTTTGTTGGTGTGCTTGTTGTGTGAAACGTGACATGAGTGCTAGCAACTGGTATAACTGGTAACATGATGCCTATGGCAATTACATTACTTTATATA
Organism: Clarias laeviceps; assembly: GCA_030014305.1. Lineage (NCBI taxonomy): Eukaryota > Metazoa > Chordata > Actinopteri > Siluriformes > Clariidae > Clarias > Clarias laeviceps. The sequence goes on from JAQMYJ010000037.1 coordinate 28,294,187, forward strand.
GATAATATCACAACTAATTGTGTTTGTCCTCACTTTGGGGATTCCCACATTTTTACACACCCTTATTTGAATTACCCTTCATTACTTTGAATTCCTACAATTCCTTTCAATTATGTGCTATTGGTGGTGTCCATAGGAGTTACCTATTATAGCAAAACACAATGATGCAGCAGCACTTTCATGCTGAAGCCAACACGGTCAGGCTCATCAGTTCAGAGATTGCTGACTAGCCTAGATGATTCTCTGAGGTAATTCAGCACAACCTCCTCTTATAGCTGCATTAGCGTTAGTACCTGTTGTTGATGGGAAAAGAGTTTGTAGAAATAGTTAAACAGTTAAAGCTAAAACTAAGCTAATCAGCTTTAATGTAATCAAAGATATTATTATTTCGTTCGTATCATTAGATTGAAGCCCACATACATGTCGGCCTGTCTTACTTATTATACTTATTAATACAGTACAAAGAAATGAAATGTTGTAATGTTGAGTATCTCACGCCTTGTTTACACTAAGTTGTATAGTTTGTATAGTATAGTTTTCATATACACTCCCTGTTCGGTAATCGGAGAGTCAATCACAGATAAGAAATCGAAAATGTAGATCAAATAAAGATTCTATTTTGTCTTAAAACGGCTCCAGCGCGGAAAAATTCACTTATACCACTTTAGTGCTGTTATTTTAGAGGTGAAAAGGTGAAAGTAAACCCAGTAAAAATATTCAGTTTAGCTTTACTGTTTAAATATCTATTGGTGCAGGTGTTTGTTTATGTTGAACAAGTAGCTTATTAATAGCTTATTTTAAAGTAACTGTTCATAACATCACTTTTACTCAAAATTTTGATTTCACTTATGGTATACAGTAGGTTAAACGTCAGGGAGATATCTAAGAACTGGAAAAGTTTTATTTAAAACTGTACAGGCAGTAATGCTGTGACGTAATCCAGCACAAAACTGCTCATAACTTCACTTTTACTCAACATTTTGATTTTATTTATGGCACAGGTTTTCTGGCAAAAACCTGGATACAGATAAACATACAGACAGGATTTTTCAGAGACTTTTTTTGGTTTGGGGTCCGCCAATGTATGAAAGAAAAGATATCATTAAAAGAGAGATTTGACCAAAATACAGACAAAACTTTTTTTTTTTTTGTAAATTACCTTCTGGAACTTTGAGCTTTTGAACGTCACTGGTGTCCTTGTTTGCTTGTTTTCTATGAGTTAAGAGCCAAACAATACCTTGAACGTTACAGCATATCGTTGAAATGTAACTGTTCTCGCACGGCAGCGTGCCAGTCCAAGTTGTGATGTTAGCACAAACAAAACTCACTGACTTCTCATGGGAATGAGGAAAATACAGCACCAGCCCACACATTCACACCAGAACGGCTAAGCATGTCTTTTTAATATGAGCATATTTAATGTGTTTTAGGGTGGAATTTTTCTTTAATGGATGACAAACAAACTATGACTTCATATTTCCGAAATGAACATTTTTACGGAGAAAACCAGAATCACTTCAGTACTTTTGAAGTCTTCCCAACCTTTCAAAGATTTATGATGCAACTGTATTACATAGTAGAAAATTACTGTAGCTGTTAAACAGTTTTATATTAGGCTACAGTACATGTATTATATGTATTATGTACTGTACATGGCATGCATTTTCACTAAATTTATAGAAAAAAAAGTTTTGAGCAAGTGGTCATTGCTTGTTAGCTACAGTGTCCTTGTAGATCAAAATGAAAGAAAAAAGTCTAACATCAAACATAACTATGATAAAGTAATGTAACAGTTGCTTACCCATTAAGATTCACTTGAATCCTTGTTTGCAATTGTGGTAAAATGACCAATTCTGCAACACCAAAACACTGCTCTTTGTAATTACCAGAACATGTAAAGCTCACAATACTTAGAACAAATGACTTTACCAATACTGTACTACATTTTTTCTACAATACACTACAGTTTACAATTATGAATATATTATAATATTATATAATATATATTTATATAATATAGTTATATTTAACTAACATTTATGATATACTGAATGTGCACTTACTCGTGGTTCTCCAGCGAACTCGAAACTGAACGACACTTGCGTGTCTCCCTTGTGCACGACGCCGGTGATGCAGCCACAGTCCTAAACAAAAACGAACATTGATAAGAATGGACGTGCATACAATC
>JAQMYJ010000037.1:28310211-28325226 GCA_030014305.1 Clarias laeviceps
ATTTACACATTAAGTTTACTGAAAGTAAAAACAGTTGAAAGTCAGAGGACGTTTCTTTTTTTGCTGAGTATATAATGGTGTGTGTATTTTAATGATGTCAGTTCCGAACGAGTTGGCTGTTTGTGCTGATTTCATTCGAATGGTTATATTCTTCTGAGAAGTGTGTTAGTGTCAATAGTGAATAATGCCCATAGTGATCACTGATCATTTCCTGCTCAAAAATACTTAAGTCAGTAATTTAACATACTTAATAAGGTTAAGTTTATGTCAGGGATAATATTCAATTCAATTCAATTCAATTTTATTTGTATAGAGCTTAACAATTGTCATTGTTGCAAAGCAGCTTTACATAATCAAAATAATTATTTAAGTATGTATGGAATGTAAATGTGTATGAATCAAAAAGGTCAGATAGTCCCTGGTGAGCAAGCCGAGGAGATATAATAGAGGAGAACAATTGCTGGACCACTGTCCTCCTGGACTGGGGCTCTTTTTTTAGGCCCCAACAGAGTAGCACATATGTGAGTGCAAGTGGTAATTGCTTCCATGATCAACAAAATGGCATTTATCCAAAAATGCCCTTTATGTTGTGCTTACAGTTAAAAAATGTGATAACGTTCCCTTGCAGCTGCCCTTCAAAGGTTAAAAAAATGTAATGGGCTTGTCCTATCATTTTGAGATTGCAAGTTCAAATACCAAAGATGCCACAGGCGGTTGTGGCTGGGAGACCAAGGGAACAAATGTGGCCGTGCCCTCAGTGAGAGGGCGAGGGGTGGCATATTTTCTCTCAAGTGTCAATCACAGCAAAATTATTTGCCAATTATCATTGCCATTTACAGTATGAGCTCATGCAGGCGGAAGTAGGCGGATAACAATTTTCTCAGAGTGAGTTACTCTTCCAATATGTGGCATCATAAAATACAATAAAATAAAATAATAAAATTCAAATATCATGAATATCTGTGCCTCGGCGTATGTCAGAAGTGACATTTTAATAAACAAACTAACCGTGTACACAAATTATTAACAAAAGAACAGTTGGTAGATTGATCATGTCTGACACAACACTGTCGCGTCACTGTTCATTGCTTCAATGGAAAAAGTTTAGCTTGTTGTTAAATCTTTCAGAAATGCTCATTTTTTTTGAGTGACAGCTTTGAAAATAGATACTATTGTTCTGTTCTTCCTTTGGAAATTTGTGAATGAAAAAGTAGTAAAAACAAAATTGTCACTCATATTGTACTGTACTAATTAATTTATATGTAAAATATAATATAATACTGTATATAATATAATAATTTATATAAATATTTATATAATATAATAATTTATATAAATTATTTATATGCTAAATGCTGTTTTTATAGCACATTGTATTTACAGGAACATGCAATATATATGTAATTAATTATTTAGTTCAAACGACCATGAAGAAATGTCTGCTTATGGCTGAAATAACATACACTAATGTGACCTGGTCATTTATTATTATACTGGACCCTTGGTTTCTGCTTATTCTAGATTCTGATCAGAATAGACGTCCATCAAGAAACAATCCAATTCAAAATGTTCTCCAAACCTTCAGGATTTCAGGAAACCTGCCAATGTCTATAGTTGGAAACTTGATACATGAGGGGCGTTCAAGTCGAACCGAAATTTCTTGTGAATGAAAGTGTAAAACTGATTGACATTTACAAAAGATTTCAAGCACAGTACGATAATGAGACTCTTAGAAAGAGTAAAACATTTGAAATGTTTTAAAGAAGGCTGACAATGAATGACAATCCTAGCCAAGGTGGCTCAGAACCCAATCCTATTGTTCCCGAGAACAATTAGCGAAGGGAACGCAGGATAATTGAAAATCATTTTGCTAAGGAGACGAATGTGTCTGTGGGAACTGTACACGCACTCATAAATGAACATATTTTCACCTCAATCTTAGCTACAGTATTTCAAATGAATCAGTCAAGTGTTTCAAGCTTTCATGACTTTTAAGTATTAGTGTGAAAGAGCCATTTTAAAGTCTGTGGAAATAAGTTACTAAGAGTGGTACATCATTACTTATCTATACAGAGGAATTAATTAAAATAATATATACAAAGGCATTTGATGAATTGCCTTCATTTATTCATTCATTCATCTTCAAAAACACTTTATCCTTATCAGGGTTGCAGTGTTTCAGAGTCTATCCTGGATAACAATGGGTGTGAGGCAGAAGAACACCCTATATGGGATGAGAATCAGATAACATTGCTGTTACAACTGTATCCATTAAACCAATCCATTATCTGTAATAATAATAATAATGATAATAATAATAGATTGCATTACTGTTACCCAGTTTTGGTTTCACTCTGATTTCTGTATGTAATTATGTGTATAATGGGTTTTATCAGTTTGTTTCATCTATCAGATGCATTTATGCAGTACAATGAGCACCATGATGAGATTAAGGAAATCAATTTTAGTTTAATGGGAAAACCTGTGAATGGTCTGAGTACTGGATTGGATTAAAGTATAAAAAAAGAATCTTCTCGAAGCATGCTCAGGAGTTAATTTTAGGTGTTACGAATCAGACCTGCTTTTAGGCTAGCTGGATATTTGCTTGCTGCTTCCATTCTCAGTGACAATGGTAAATATCTGGTTGGTGTTTTCAGCTTTTGCTTCATGAAGCATATGAGTTAACTGCTACTGTATGAAGTGTTGGTATGCAGGAAATGGTATGCAGTTACAAGAGGCGTGATTGGACACAGAGATGTACTTACTTTTTTTTCTACATGTTCTGATTATTTATTTCTGTTTCTTTTTTTTTCGTCTCTACTTAATACATTGTCGATAGTCTGTTAATGTAAACTTCTGTAGCAAATTCTTCAAAGTAAATCATTCTTGGGCAATAAATCAGATTCTAGTTCTATATGTTTGGTAAGATTCTGCTTCAGTTGTTCATTAGCTAAGGGTTTATTTTTTAGGTTGGATTTTTCAACTAGTCCTGATATATGTTCTTTTTTTGCCAGGCGGAGGCGAGACTGGCAGCCAAGCGGGCGGCCCGGGCAGAAGCACGAGAGATCCGCTTAAAGGAACTGGAGAGGCAGCAGAAAGAGGTGAGGACGTTATCAACTACACGAAAATAAAAAACACTATTTCTGTTTTTACTACTTCTACTACTACTACTACCACTACTACTAAAAGTCAAGTGAAGTGTTACAAATAATACAGTACAACAAAGACAACTAGGAAACAAATCAGTGGTTATCTTTAAATGAAGAATTTGTGTCTAGGTTAGCATCATTCCTGCTGAGCCCTTAGACAAAGCATCCCCCATGGGTTCCTGGCCTCCTATTATTTAAAACCTTGGACACCTACTGTATGACACTTATTTGTAGGATTCCACATATATGGAGCTTTAAAACATTTCGCTACTGACACAAACTAAAGATTTGTAATATGTATTTTTTTTACCTTTATATGGTAGAACATTTACCTATACAGTAACTAGACATTTCCAACCCTGTCATACTGTATTCCTGTACACACAGCTTCAGGTTTTCTGGAACATTCTCCAAACTGAAGCATGTACCAAGTACAGTCACGCCTGGTTTAAAGCCCATTAAAAGGTCCTAAAGTAGATTAGTAGGTCGTGGTGCTTGGGAGAGAGCGAGCATGAACTTTCTCCGGTTAGTATTACAGACTTGTGAATAAAGAGCTCTGTGTATGCAGAGTTGTTTTTCAGGGTTTAAAGTTGTTGACAACAGGTAGATTTTGTCAGTGGGATCTGTATGTGCATAGCGACTGGTCTGATTTTTCTAAGGTAAGTACTGTAAAAGAATGGCTTAACTCTGTACTGTATCTCTTGGTTTATTTCAAGGAAAATATAATTTATAGTTTTTAACATGTCATTTGTGATAAATTAGGAGGACAACCTAAGCTGAAATTTTTGGCACAGATAAACATACAGCTGGTGCAGATACTTGATGACAGGCTACTATCTAATAACAGCATGATGATGAAACTATTAATGTTGAGTGATGCATTACAGTATATCACAAGCTCTGATCAATGGCATAATAAGGACGATGCTTGTTTTGAGTTTGTAATACTCTCCTTGTTTCATGCCATGTGCCATGCCTTAGTAAATAACTGATTAGTTAATTGAACCATTTCATTAAAAAAGAAGCATTAACCTTAACTATAATTTGGACTTTAGTTTCTCCTCCATTTGAGAAAAATAGGATCATCACCTCATAACACTTTGTTTGTCTGTGACTCTCTTTCACCTTGCTCAATCACTGCTCTCGGCATCTTACACATCCACCAATCAGCCATAACATTAACACCACAACACATTAACACATTAACAGTGATTATCAATTATGTACCAGTAAATTGGTGACAGAATCATGTCACCCATGATCCACAGAGGCCCCATCACACAACCCCTATCAACATCCTGGCTTTACAACGCTTTACATTTGGTTTTATCAGCTCAGTTGTGAACATGTAGGCTCGTGTGGGTACAAATGTCCCCCCCAATCCAGTAAGCACAGAATCAGTTATACTGTATCTGAGGCTGATCAGTCATGGCTGATTAAGCTTAAAACCAGTGCTCGGTGCACAATAACAAAAAAAAAGGAGTGGCCATACATAAATTGCCTCACAAAAGAATCTTGATTCATAACTAAATAGATTTTTGTTCCCAATCTCTATAACCAATCATAGATGAGACTGAATTTTTGCAACTAGTCATGATGCATAAGGCGTAATCTTTTGAAAAAAATAGGCTACCCTAAACTAGTTAAAAAAAAATTTCTACTTCAACTTCTACATTATTTTCTTCTTTTTCTTCTGTTAAATTTCATGCAGATTAAATGCATCACAGCAAGCAGAACCACTTTGCAAGTCAAGAAAACTTATAGTTTGATTAAATGCTTTGATCCTATTGGATCAGCTTTCATGTAAAGAGTTAAGTTGGAATCTCTAATCAGAATCGTTTTAAACAGATTGGAACAATATTGTACATGTAGTTGTAGCTAGTGTCTGCAGATACAGTGTCAATCTACAGTCTATACAGTAATAGAAAGAAATCAGCCCCAGCTTCACTTTTTTCATGTCATTGTGATCTGTACTAAACTAAAACTAAGCTAAAATAACTAAAATAATCTTGCTTTTGTTAACCACAAATCTGATGCAGATGTCAGGAAAAACTCAGCCCTGCTACGGTGACTTATGTATACCATACATGCGTATACTCTGCATACATACTGTACTGTAGGATGCACATACACTGCATACTTTAGTTGCTTGTTCCAGCTGTTTTAAAACAAACAACAAAATCTATTAGGTTTACAGCAGGAGTAAAAACCTTCTGATGGCACATTTTTAAGGGCTGAAGATATACAGTACAGTACATGACTGTTATTTTCTCACTGGCTCTGTGTTGCCTTTGGCCATTCACTAATATACACATGACTTTCTTTTTCTCTCTGCATGATTGTTTCTGCTTCCGCATCTTGGCCTTCCTTTTAGATTTATCAAGCTCAAAGGGTAAGTTCTGTTCTCCAACTCAAAAATTACCCACAATATTTGAGGCTTTATACTTCAGATATTGTGGGTTGGAAAGATGTTTTGAGGATGCCATAAGAAACAGTATTAGAAATGAAAGAATTAGCATATTTATTTTTTCATACAAGTAAAGAGAATTAAATATGAGTCAGTTTCAAAAGCTGAATATGTTTGTAATTTAATTCCTCACACCTGATGCTCCATCTTTCATCGTCTTCCATATTCTTTTCCGCTTTCTCTTTTCTTTCTGTATGCAAACAGAAATATTATGGGCTGGACAGCAAATGGGGCCATATTGAGCAGTGGATGGTATGGCATGTAAAAAAAAAGTGTCATGCAACATCGACATTAGTGTTAGCAGAAATATCAGATAATAAGCACAGCTTTGTCTTGTAAATTTAATTATTTAACAACACTGCATGATTAGAATATAATTAGATTTACAGTATAATTCTGCATGCAATGTGGTTAATAATGTGTTTACTATCTTAATCTAAGGAGGATTTTGGGGTGGGTATCACATCGTTAACAAAAAGAAGTCACATGACTGACGTTATAGCTGTTATAGCTTCTAACCTTCAACCTTGTGCATGACAGATTAAGAGATTAAGGCATGCCCAGTATGGTCACTGTGTCCTGTGATTAATTTTTTCATATGAAAGTTTCTTCACTTTTGCTCTTTGACCTGCAACCTTGCTGTTGCCTGTCTTTCTTTTCCCGCTGCACTTGTCAGGAGGACAGCGAGCGGTACTCACGCCACTCACGGAGACACACGTCGGTGTGTACAATTTCCACTCTGCATTGCTTTCGTCTGTCATCCAAAAGCAAAAATGCACTGACATCTGGTTTACCTTTTGAGAAAATGAGCATGTTCTGATTTATTTTAGTGTACAAAAAGGTACTCAAATCAACTTTTACAGACATTAGGTGAGGGATAAAACATGATAGGGCATGCATTCCTGCTATTACTTAGATTATAGCAAACAGTTTAGCAAAGAGCTTTTATTATTATTATTATTATTATTATTATTATATTGCATAATAAAATAAGTAGTTGTATATGTAGATTTTAAGTACTATAGTAAATAGTAAGTACTCTAGTGTGCCCTAGTAAGGTCTTTAAAAAAAAATTTTTTTTATGAATGACGGAACGTTTAAGTCAAACCATGAATGAATGAAGGCATAAAACTGATTATCATTTACAGAAGATTTCATGCCTAGTACGGTGATGAGACTCTTAGCTGCAATAAAACATTTGAATGGTGCAGACATTTTAAAGCAGGCCTTACGTCCATGAGTAACAATTGCGCCCTAGGTGGCTCTGAGCCCTCCACAGTCGCTCCTGTGAAAATTCAGCAAGTTGAACATCCAAATTCAGCAAGTGGAACATCCACTGATCCTTGAAGATCGATGGATAACTCAGTTGGGAGTTATTGCCACATCCTCTATACAGTCCTGACCTCACTCCAAGCCATTTCTACATATTTGGTCCATTAAAAGAGGTTCTGGGTGGCCAGCCGCAGTCGGTCAGATCATGGCGGCAGTGTACTGAGAAAACTTTCTACCTTGATGGTCTCCAAGCACCAGTGAAACACTGGGATAAATGCGATAGTGAAAAATATAATACGTTTTGTACATAATTGTGTTTGGTTATTCTGTACAATTAAAAGTCCCGGTTTGACTTGCATCTCGTATGTACAGGGTGGGTGAAAGTTAACTAGAGAATATTTAATACCCATAGAACATTGGCGACCTTATTTTCATGCAGGATGGTGCACCACCCCATTTTGTGCGTGCGTGGTTAGACCAGCATTTTCCAGGACGTTGGCTTGGATGACGCAGATCTCATGAATGTCCTCCAAGAAGTCCAGATCTCACTCCATGTGATTTTTTTCCTGTGGGGCTACGCAAAGGAGGAGGTGTACAGGACAAAGCCTCGCACACTGGAGGACTTGGAGGCACGTATTCAGGAGGATCTCAGCAATATCCCAAACGACTTCCTTCAGAAGACTGTGCATTCCATCCCCGGCCGTTTGAGGAAACTGGTTGACGCCACCAGTGTCAGCGTTGAAATTTAAATATTTGCTTTCATTTTCCTATGTAATAAAGTACATGTACAATTTTTTATAAATTTGTCTTAAAAATTAAAATTTTATTATCAATTTTAATACCTAGTTACTTTAAACACATCCTGTATAATTCTGGACTGTTTCCTACAATTTGTGTACCAAGTCTAAAAAACGGCAACATGGCAGACTAGACTTTTTCTTTATCACTGGTTTTCTGAACAACCTCAAAACAACAGTTGTGTATCAGAGGAAACAGTATTTCCCCCACACTACCTTACACTTCAGTCTCAACTCCTATGTTATAATACCAAGGACATGAAGCTGTTTTAGCGCTGCTTGTTCTAGATTTACAAAGCATTTTAAATGTGTATTCTTCTCTCCTTTGCTTAGATCTCAGACGATGAGGAGCGGTTGTCTGTTGGAAGTCGGGGGAGTTTGAGGGTTAGTATCACTAAAAACTTCTATTACTTTTTGATATGACAGATTTCACATTATGATAATTAGTTTCACAGCTCCAGACAAGCATGCTTTGGCTCCTAAACCCAAAATATTTAGAAGCCAATTCTATCAAATTCTAACATTCAAATCATGTTGTTACCGGGGGAGCCCACTTAGTTAGCTGTGTTTTGCTGGCATTATCTGATAATGATAACTGAATACTTACTGAGTCTGGCTTACATTACATGAGATCTTTCACTGGTCACCTCAGTGGACAAGCTTTAAAATTTAGTTATTGAGCTTTAAAAAAGGAAAAAATGTCATTAATATAAAATTCAATTAATCAGAAAGTACTACCTACAGTAGTTAAGTGTTAAATCAGTCTCTCCTGTTGTTTTGCAGTTCACTTTACCAACAGCTTGCCAGCACGTGCATCCAAGTACATTCATTAATTTTCTGGCAGAGCTGGAAAGCACAGGAGTACAGTACACGTGATACTACAGAAAAACTGCGTTCAATAACAAGAACACTTGATAAATGTTCACGACGGTATAACAGTTCAACAGTGTGATGAAATGTCGAATGTTCCCAAATACCCTCGTTATTAAACGCAGCCCTGCTGTATTATCACACGAGCTGCTGTATATATTATAGGATTAAAATTATATATTATAGGATTAATGGCCACTGCTGTTGTGTGTTTAGGGCTTTTTGTTGGGGAGGTTGGGGGGATCGCTACTGGCGCCATGAATGGTGTAATGGGTAACGGTTAATCCACGCTCTGTACTGATTTCTTCCCATGGTTAGGCAAACCACAAATTAATTAAGGGTTATCCATCATAGTGCAAAATACAATTTGGACAGCGGTGCTAAGTGAAAAAACTAATGTTTTTTTTTTTTTTTGCATTTGGTCTCTCACGCATAAACTGTGTTAGCTCAATTATGGTTGCCAGATCACACCAACGTACCCTTAATACAATGCTGATACCTCTGTCCTTTCAAAAAATAACCAGTTTTCTACACACCGAGTTTTAGCCTTGACTGGACACTTGCTAATGTACTTATGTAACTCTGAATATTGCCCAGTATGAGAAGGAGGTCACTGCTTTTTTAGTAATTATTTCATTTTTACATGTGCATATATGTTTTTGCCATATATGTTTGCTCATTTTTATCGTGAATGTTTTTACATGAAGCTCTTAGTTTATGTTATTCAGCTAATCTGCTTCTGTTGGTCATAATAATAACTTATACATCTTCCTCTCTGATAAAAGAACTATTACAGTATTCCAGTAACACAGCAAATAGTTGTTTAACAAAAGGCAATGTTTCAACTCCAACCATCATACTCTAGTTAAAGCACAAGCTCATAATTGTATTTAAAGTATTAACTGTAAAAGTACAGTAATAGGTACTATGAAGAGTTTGTGCTTGGAATCACATACTTTGATACTTAAATGTAGCGTTTGCTATTGAACCAATGAATATCTGCAAACATCTAATGAACAAGTAATGACAGGTGATCTCTTAAAGGGCGCCTATTATGCAAACATTATTTTTTAGTCATTTTTAGTCATTCAGATGGATCTCCAATGTGCTCAAAAAAAATGAGGGAAAAAATGCTGCTTTTTGACCCTTTTCCACTTTTCTATTGGTTGGGGCTTAAATAAGCAAACCAGATTTTCCCTCTAATGTGACCTCATTTACGAAAGATAATCTTTCTCAGCTCTGCTCATCTTTGCCATCTCTGACAGGGTGTGGCTTTGGAGTAGTTCATTTACATAAACACTGAAATATTTAGAGTTGGAAAAGTAGTAAAATATAGACTGTTTAAGTTGCATTACTTAAGGGGTATTTCAGCCAGATTATTAACAACCACACTTTAGGGGAGCTCTACGACCCATGTAAGGAGAAAGAAATGGAGAAATATGTGACCTTTTAAATGTTAGCTAGCACAGGTAAACTTGTTGCACAATAATAGGTAACTGGTGGGAAGAAATGGTGGGTAGGACTTTTTTAACTGGTATAATGTTGTAGGTTGTAAATACACATATACAGTATGTTGGACTGTAGAGAGACTATATGGTACTAACGAGATTATACTGACTGTAGTGATATGGCTTATATTAAAAGTTGTATGAATTAGAGATTATGATATTGTTCATTAAAGTAAATGAAAAATCATAATTAAAATACAAACCTCATATAGATACTTCAAATAAATAGTTTGAGTGCTCTGAGCTAGTTTCATACCTTTTCAAATGTATAGATATGCAAAAGATTTTTTTCTCTTTTACTTTATCTTCTGCATACATCTCTCTCATTTACATATCTTGTCCCACTTGCTTGACCTAGGGAACTTACTCTGACCTCTACGGCAGCACCGGCAGCCTGCCTTCATCTCGAATTCAGAATGGCCGGGTCTGTGTCAGTCATTGCCTATCCTGTTTTTTTTTTTTTTTACCACATGCATGTCTGTCTTACAGATTCTGTTCCTTGCCAATTCCTGTTCTTTTATGAGGACAGCATGTGTTTTCTTGCTCTCATTATATTTTGCTTCCTTTGTCTTCTTCAAGTCATTTTTTACCTCAGGCCAGTGTATCAGCCTACAAGCAAATAATAATGCATACAGTACTGAGCAAAAGTCTTAATTTACCCTTCATGTCTTTATATTTGCTTCCAAATAGCCAGAGTTTCTTGTATTTTAATGTAGTCTTGAGGAATAGTTCTCTGAACAACATTTCTGGCTCTTTTTGCAAGATTTAGGCTCTCAGTTTTAGTTCAGCCCCTATCCATGAGCAGAGGATTTTTTTTGTCTGTTAAGCAAAGCAGTGGTCTATGAATGATTTAAGCATGAATAAACATCTAACTTAAGACATAAACCCGTGAAAAACAGGTGCAGATGATGACAGATGATCGGACAGGTGATTAGTATACTGGTGATGCTGAGTGCTGAGTGGTTGGAACAGACGAGATGGGAAGTTTTTCTTTGCAAACATCGATAAGAAATTGGAAGTATTGTTTATGTCTTATAGTTGAACCTCTGCATTATTAGCCCTGACACACAATTTGCCTGCCCTGCTGTGATTTGTTCACCCCTGCATATTTATCCACGTCTCTTTTGGTTAATCTGTCTGTATCCTCTTTACTTCAAGTCACATTTATTTAACACTTTGACCCATATCCTAGGCAGCTCATCACAGCAGTCTGATCTTGACTTTGGATTAGTGTGATACCTCACTGCAAAGACTGGCTGCTTAAAGTTTATTTCCTAATACTTTGCTTTTTAAGCTTTTCTGAGAGTTACATGGTTGTTATTATACGAGTGAATTGAGAGATGATCTTAGCATAAATTGTACCAGAGATCCTTGGATGCTGATGTTATTTCTTCCAGATGCATCATGAAATCCGCCTACATTGCATTAGTCCATTAAAATCTTGTGTAATGGAAAGCAGTTACATGTGCACATGTGGTTATGGTTTTTGGTGGATAATTTTTCTTTACAACTTTATATAAATTATTTTGCTGTAAATCTTAAGTTATTTATTCTTGAGAATGTCCTCATTTCAACCCATCTCTCTTCATAGCATGTTCTACCAACAAGTTCTATCACTGCTTGCCTTCCGATACACTGAGTTAACCTTTTTATCAGTCATACCTACCCTGTGCCATATTGAAATGTATTGCAGGTAGTATCAGCTTAACCATATACTGTTCAGCATATGACCTGTTCAAGAATGTTCTTTTGATGGATACAAGCCTTTCCAGATGTTCCACAAGTGGGGATCAGTTCAATTTCCATTGTAAGATATATGCACAGATTGGAAGAGGGAAAGTGCAGTAATGCGTTGGATAATGGTGAACATGTCTGCCATGCAAAGACTGAGTCAGGTTGTTAAGATGTAGTTGGAATGGACGTTATGTTGACACCTGGCAACTTTGGTCATTAGCTCTTCTATGCCCAACTTGATGCGACACAAAGGCATGTGTCACCATTTTAAATGAGCATAAAGATTATATGATGGATAATTGACTGTGGTCTACTTTCATCTGTCTATTTTATGGTTAACCATAATATAATAATTCACTAGTACTAGATACTATGCCGTAGCTTAAGCCATGTATGACAGACTTTCATCTTAATTTAGTTTGAGGCTGTGTCATTATTAATGTCTTTATACCCCAAAATCATGTCATGGGCTGCTGCTGTTTGTACAGTAGGTTGTTAAATACAAAACTAGGAGTCTAAACAGAAGGTGGTTGGATCTAATAAACTGGCTACCCAGTGTATCTCTGTTTATGTTATCTCTGCTCCATCTCAGTTCTGACTTCCTTTCTCATAACACCTTGTGTTACCTTCTGGTGACATCTGCCTTTCTTTCTCTCTCCTTTATCTGCTTTCTCTTTTCTGGCCATCCAGCCTACAGACTATGGGGGATTTTTGGGCTCTGGTTCCAGAGCCTCGTCACGAGCAAGTTCAGCTCGCGCCAGCCCAGTGGTGAGCTTCCATCTTCAATTAACGTTTCATGAAGTTGAAGTCTCCCCACCTGTAGACTAATATTCTTCATATATACTGTATAGTACCAGTCAAAGGTGTGGACACAAGTTTGGATATATTTTCTGAATTCTAGAACGATACTGGCATTTAGTAATTAAGGTTAGGGAGTTTAATGTTTAAGGCATTGGACTACTGATTGCAAGGTTGCAGTTTCAAACCCCAGCACCAATAAGTTGCCCCCAAAAATAAACTCATATGTATAACAAGATAAAATTATGCTTTTAGCAGTGCATAAAGAAATAAAAATCAGGAAATACCACGAAATTTGAAGATGCATCCCAACTTTTGACAGGTAGTGTGTGTGTACTGTATGTACAGTATGTATGTATATATGGGGAATGGCATAACTGTTCATAAACATACTGTGCCCAAAATATCTGTGAATTTGGCAGTGCATTGGGACCTTCCACAACTTCAGAAACTACAGTCCTACAGGTATAAGGAGCTAAAACTGGTTTTCAGTCTTAAAAGCTAATTATCTTCCATTGCCTATCTTCTTAGGTGGAAGAGAGATCAGACTTCCTGGAAAAGGTTAGTTGTCTTTATAAGCTACTTTCATGCAGTATAACAGAAGACACAATGCATAGTGTAATCAATGTTTTCCTTTTTTTGTACCATTGTATTTTATCTGTTTCTATGTTTTGTAGGGATCAAGGACAGCATCTACTCTTTCTGCTGCCACTTTGGCCTCACTAGGTGGTGGCTTTTCTCGGAGAGGCAGCTGTGATACCTCCGTATCGGTTGATACAGAGGCCTCCATACGAGAAATAAAGGTGATTTTTAAAGTTACAAAAACTTTTTAAAAAAAAAAACACCATTATGTGTTGTGTATTTGTGTTTGTAGTTGTGCATTTGTGCATATGGGAACATTTTGTTTACCCTGTTCCCAGGGTTTTGGGGCTTTTTTTTTTCACTGATGGCTTAGATCCCAAAAGTCTCTAGACACTGTTCAAAGACCTTTTGTTTGTTACTTTGATGTGCCGAAAAATTTGAATCTATTTGCATGGCTGTTGGATATATTTGTACAGTATGCCTGTCTATGTTTACTTTTATGACTCAAAATTATTTTAAGGTGATCCTCAAAAGTACCTGAATGTGTGCACAAAAGTAAACCTGTTTGTATGGTGAACTTACAGGACTCTCTGGTTGAGGCTGAGGAGAAGTATCGGAAGGCCATGGTGTCTAACGCTCAGCTGGATAATGAGAAGTCCAACCTGATGTACCAGGTGGACACACTGCGAGACACACTGATGGAGCTGGAGGAGTTGCTTTATGAGACACGCAGGGAGTGTGAAGACAAAACAAAAGTATGTTATACTGAGCCATATTTTACAATATATAATAAGCGAAATGAGGACTCCTTATGTATTTTTTGCATAATGAGGTTATGATTCCTAGCATGACTTCTGAGAGGCAGGAAAATAATCAAATTCATATACCACGAGGGAAGTAACAGTGCCCATGTGTTGCCCAGTCCCATGTTATTGTTGCTTGGAATCCTGACTCACTAGGCCAGAAAAAGGCAGCCAACATAAAAAGTACAAAGAGCTAGTCAGTTGAGTGCCTTAGTACAGACAAAAACAAGTTTATAAATTATAAATAGCATAGGGGCAGTGTTTTGGCTATGAGCTCTTTTGTTCTATGCTCACTTTGCATGTAAAAGAAATAATTATTTGTGCATGGTTTGAACTTTTCCATGTGACTCTGTGATGTGACTACAGTATGTGCTGTGCTAGCATAAGCACATGTTTATGCTAGCACAGCACATGTGATAGTACATCAGTATGTATGATATGTTGAACATACTGTAGCTGTCAGTGGTTCCATTCTTGATTCTAAAAAGATCACAAATATCTTGATAAAGCAAAAAAAGGCACGATCTCAAGTAAAACAACTGTTCTTATCCTTGGGGCCCAGGCTACTGGTTTGTCCTTTTTTCAAACTGAGGTCAGATTTTAGCATACTACATTCAGGTTTGAACTTCTCTTTTCTGTTAGGAGTGTGATCGAGAGCGGCATGCTCACAGTGTCCTGAAGTTCCAGTTTGATGAGATGAAGGAGACATTAAAACAGAGTGAGGAATTGCTCAAGGTAACCATTTTTCTTACACAAAGCAAACAATTTCTCTTTGCTTTAACACTTACAGGGCACTTATTGAGGGCAGCACATTGCCTTAGTATTTAGCGTTGTCACCTTTCAGGGATTCGTATATAGTGGGGGAAATAAGTATTTGATCCCCTACAAATTTTTTTAAGTTTGCCCACTTACAAAGAAATGAAGGGTCTATAATTTTTATCATAGGTTTATGGTAAATGATTGAGACAGAATATCAACCAAAAATCCAGAAAAAGCACATGATACAAATGTTATGAATTAAGTTGCATTTCAATG
>JAQMYJ010000037.1:28334276-28348342 GCA_030014305.1 Clarias laeviceps
CGCGCATAGAGTGCTTTGTCTGCTCTCAAAATGTCAAACCGCGCGCTCAGAATTGTGGCAGGAATATAACGCCATAGGTTTCCTCCGGGTACTCCGGTTTCCTCCCACAGTCCAAAGACATGTAGGTTAGGGTAATTGGTGTTCTCAAATTGCCCATAGTGTGTGAATGAGTGTGTGAGTGTGTGTATGTGTGTGCCCAGCGATGGATTGGCACCCTGTCCAGGGTATATTCGATAGCTACAGCCCTAGTGAGAAGAATGTTTAACTGTTCATGAGGTAAATTGCCTGTTCTTGTGCCTGACTGCCCTGGTGTTCGGTGCTCTGTACCGTCGACCAGATGGGGTCTGATATAGATCAAGCAGAACTTGAATGGGTAGAGGGTGAGAAAAAGATAGACTTTTTATTTGGCCATGTACTGTAGTTTTCTTGTCAGTTGTTGATGTTCTTTGACTAACGTTAGCCAATTTTGGCTAGCTAGGCAGCTATGCTACATCAGATGCAGGAGTGGAGAGAGACTATCACAGGATTATATATCTTTTTTTATTGTATTTTATTTATTTATTTAAACTAGCCACAAAATAAAAACATTAGGTGATCATCTCAGTCACCATCTGGATCAGTGACTAAAATGACTGAAAGATGAGAGCAGTTACATTTGAATCTTTAGTCATTACTGTAGTTCATGACTATAAATAAGACATTCATTTGGAGTGGAGGTTTTGTTTGTCTGTGGCATTTCCCATTACACTGTTTGACTAATTCCACGAACTATAAACAGCATCTTTTTAAATTGAATTGGAGAATACATGCATATTTTTCTGTTCAGTCATTCTGTTGACTGGCCATATTGTCACTTCACTTCACTTATCAGATCAAAGATGAGTGATTTTTTTAGATTTTTTTTTATATATATAAAAACACCAATAAGTGACACAGTGGTTAACACTGTCGCTTTGCACCTCCAGGGTCCGGATATGATTCCTGCCTTGGGTGTGTTTGTGTGGAGTTTTCATGTTCTCTCTGTGCTTGGTGGGTTTCCTCATGGTAGTCTAGTTTTCTCCCACATTTCAAAGACATGCAGATTAGGTTAATCAGCATTCCCAAATTGCCCATAGTGTGTGTTTGCCCTGCAATGGATTGGCATCATGTCCAGGTGTGGCACAAGGGAGATCTGCACAATATACTGTAGGCAGGTGGTTTTAATGTTATGGCTGATGGTGTACTATATATATATACAGTATAAAAGTCTCTGCATTTGTTGATTTTTCAACATTTTGCTACAGTGATGTATGAATGCTTGGTCTGAGCTGCTTTATTAGGTCTGGGATTAGACTACTGTCTACCAGGTAATGACCCAGGCTGTACCATACAGGAAAAGTGTTACCGCTATTCTTTCAATCCTAAAAATATACTGGAAAAAAGGGACCCAGTTTATTCATTTATTTATTTATTTGTTTGTTTTAATGATTTTTTTACACAAAATTTTAACAAGTTGTAAATGGTTGTACATCCATAATTACATATACATATACAATATACAAGGACATCCATATTCCTTGAAGGCTCTTTTTATCACCAGCTTTAATCATGAAAGCTTTTTTTACGCACACTCAAAAGTTCCATTGGTACTTTTAATGATATCACTGTTGGAGGAAGAGCTCTTGGTGGAAGTACAGTTATTTCACAGAAGAATCACCTCAAAATGAGTTACCACAGAAGTATAGATTTGTCACTTACAGTACATGTGTTTCCTGGTGGTCTTAAATGGACTGAATGGAATAAATCAGACATTTTATAACCCAGTGTGTATGCAGATGCCACTGGACTGCTCTAGTACTCTCACTTCTGTTTTGTCTAAATTTCATGCTTTTATCCAAATTGATTTACAAATGAGACAAAAGAGCCAGTAATGATGCTGTCTCAGTGCTAATTGTTACTTATGGTAATATGCAAAATAACTAGAGCTTGTACTTTTCTGTGCTGAATATTAAGTTATGCTGCATTGTTGTTTTTGTGTCATGTTACAGTCAGCATTCATTAAATATTATTATCTTACTTCTTCAATACAGGAGATGCAAATAGGCAAATCAGCGACTTGAAGTTTAAGCTGGTGAAGTCCGAGCAGGAGGTTGCAGCTCTTGAACAAAATGTGAGTCGCAGAAATGAGTAAAAGAAAACCTTAACAATGACTGATTAAAATGCAGTAATTATTAATTGTAGAATTTTAGATTCATTTCATAATTTCTTTTTTTTTTTTTTACTCCTCAGATCGTTCGACTGGAGGGGCAGGTGGCACGCTACAAAACAGGATCTGAAGCAGCTGAGAAAGTGGAGGACGAGCTGAAAGTGGAAAAACGTAAACTGCAGAGAGAGGTACTGTGTGAACAGGAGCACACTGATAATCAATAAACTCATTACTGATTGGTCAGCACAGCACTTTAGTCATAGTAGTCATGCATTGACTCTTCATGCTAATTTGTAAAGCTAAGGAGTTCAGTCAGTCATCTGTCAAGAACAGAAGACTTCTTTTTCCACTGGGAATTCTATAAACTCAATATAATATATCAAAGCAGGCATGGCCATTAGCATAAAAGCTAGTAGAGATTGCATAGTCAGCAATGTTCGACATGTGAGTTACATAATCTAACAAGTTTAAGCTGTTTCACGCTTTTCACATTCATGCTTTTGGTCAGAGAATGAGTTCAAACCCAAACCAGAGAACCACAGCCACTTGTGTCCAAGGAGTCGAGAGAGCAGCATTAATCAGTCATGCACGTCTGAGCTATCCTGTTGCGTATGAGCAGAAGTTCAAAAAAGATGGGCTTGGCTCTCGGCTGGCACAATGGAAAAGTATTCATCCTATTGTCCGGAGATCACGAATTCAAATCCTGACAATACCACAGCCATCTGTGGTCAGGAGTCCAAGACAGGCAAATTGTCTGTGCTCTTAGGGAGGGAAGGCTGGCATTCTCAGTCTCTGCTATCAATCAGAGCAGAGATGCGGTAGTGAACAGATTGTGCTTTCCTCAGTGTACACTGTCCCCTGGTGTTGTATCTGCCATGGTTTCTAAAGAAGCCTGTTAGCCTTCCTGGTTTGCTAGCTGTCATTGTTTATGCACACGAGACACATTACACCTCATAACTGACACTGTTGTTTTTACTACCGAGCTGTCCTTTACTGCGCAAACTTTAGAGTACTTGGATTTTAAATCAGGTATAAGGATGGCCCCTCGATTGTAATTAATACTAGGCACTATATGCACTGATTTGTCAAATTTATATGGGTATTTCTGCCAGTATGGGCAACGCTTTAAGTACACATTTCTAGGAACTGTAAGTATTATAGAGAAGGAACATCTACAATATAAGGGTACAACTTTGGGGACACTAAATAAATCACTCAACTGTTGTGTTTACTGCTTATGTGCACATTTATCAGCTATAGTTTGAAATTTGTTCTCTATGACTATAATAAAATGTTTCTTTGGCCTTTGCTTATTGTTTTACTGAATGTAAATTTTGAGCCTGAGGCGTTGCATATGTGGCTGAGAATTACTATTCAGGTACTTTTGTTAAAAAATAAGGCATTATAGCATTTCAGGTCCATCAATAAATCATTTATTCATCCAGCTGACAGAGGAACATTGCTGAAGCCCATTCGATCAGCCACAACATTATTACCACAGACATGTGATGTGAATAACACAGTTTAAAAACTATATACCAGCTAGCTGCTGACAGGATCATGGGCACCTAAGGCTCACTCATGCCCACGGGGACCAAAGGCCAGTAGACCATTCAGTCTGATTCTTTAAAAAAAAGCCAACACAGCACAAATAACCAAAAAGGTCAATTCTGGCCACAGTAGAAAGGTATCACCACAGCCTGCTGCATATGGGCCTTAGCAAGCAAGAGTTCAAGAGTTCAAGGCTGCAAACTCAGCCTCCAAAATCCTTAGATCTCAATCTATTTGAGTAATAGCAATCTTCTCCATCCTGTTTCATGGAGGCAACACCATGCAACCTAGAGCACCCAAAGATTCACCTTTGCATCCTGGTGCCAGACTCCACAGCACACCTTTAGAGGTCATGTGAAGTCATGCTCTGAGGGGCCCGAGATGGCCAGGTTGCACAAGGGGAACACGCACACAGTATTGGGCTTAATGTTTTACATTGTAATGTTATGGCTGATTTATTTGTTCTTGCATTTTCTTCCCATTTCTAGCTGAGATCAGCTCTGGACCGTATTGATGAATTAGAGGCCAGCAACTGCCACCTGTCCAAAAGAGTGGAGAAAATGAAGGCCAACCGGAATGCGATGCTTGCCCAGCAGTGATGTCTGCTCAGTCTTCATTGACAATCAGAAAAACCGCTTTAATTGGCGTCAGTAGCGTCTGCATCCGCTATCCTCTTTTCAATTTGCAGATCAACATGAATTCATTCACACTTACATGACATGTGATGCTCAAGTACCCAGTCCAGGAGCCATACAACATCATTTTGAAAAGGGAAACTGAAGGCCCACATTTCGACTTCGGTATATGGATATTAATGTGGGAAAGGATTGAAATAAATCCTGACATTCTAACGAACAGAAAACTATTTTTCAAGTGAAATCTTGATGTGCTTTGAACATTTTTTTTTTACCTTACTGGAGTGTGATTTTTGGCTGTTGTAGTGTCCCTAGTGTTCTACAGAGTGATCGTTTATAGGCATCAGCATATTAGATTTTGGCGCCATCTAGTGGATCATGCACTTTATCACAAATGCTGACATCTGGTGGTGTGGAGAATCATTCATTCTGCTGCAAGGAGAAATTGAAACGGGTCCACAGATATTTGGGGTCTCAGTGAAGGCAATTACAGTTATCTGGGTTAATCCATATGTTCTGTTTATTATACACTTAAAATTATCCTGGTGCACGGAGATTTTTGGATGGTTAAATGTTCTAACTATCTAAAGATACCGTCCATTTTTTGAAAGGGAAACTGCCAGTTATAGAGATATACATAGAACTTTAAGGGAGAAACCATCTCTTACCAATTAATTTTCTGTTTTAAGGAAATATATTTCCTGATATACACTTACTGACCATTTTATATTGAACACCTATTATGCTATAATCAAATCAGTCAATCTGGATATTGTCATTCAATCTTTCTTATCAGCAAGGTGCTTTTAGTGCTTCCAGCCACAGAACTGTAGCTCATTGGATTTTTTTTTATTTTTTATCATTAATTACTTTTATTAATTTGCCAGTTTATCTGTAAATTATAGAGGGTGTAAAAGTGTAAAATACCCAGGAGTATCAAGAAATACCTTAAAAGGAAAAGGAACTTATTATGCATAATTCACAATTTTAGTCATTTAGAGACACTTATATGGGTCTCAAATGTGCCAATTTTATGTTGACTGTGGATTAAACAAGCCAATTTGCTTTCCCCCTATTGTGACCTCATATGTGAACCCCAGACTTGCTGTTCACAGATGGGACGTGGCTCAGCGATAGCTTGTTTACATAGACACCACAGTCGCACGTTTAGAAGAGGAGTGAAATAAAGGGAATTTGAGACATAAAAATAAATCAGGGATATTTCAGCTGGAGCATTACTAGACAATCTCTTAGATCTGTGTTGAAGAAATAGTGAAATATGGAATCTTTAAACCAACTCATCTGGTACCAACAGCTACATGCTATATATGCTATACTCAGAGTCTCTAAGATCACATTTTTCTTCATTTAGATTGTTAATGTGAACATGAACTGACGCGCTTGACTCGTGTATACATTATTTTATTTGTTCCACTGCTGCCCCATGATTGACTGATTGGATAAATGCATGCGTGTGTAGGTGTTCTTAATAAAGTGAACAGAGTATGTTTATAGTTCTATTTTTAAATATTTACATAAACAGACACATAAAAGCCCAGTGAATGTGATCATGTTAGAAGAGATGGAAACATTAAAACAAAGTAATTTTACTAATCTAATTCACTTTTAAAGAACATTTTAGTTTCCAAAGAATAAGTGTTATTTTAACAGAACATTAGGGTTAATCACAGGTTTTTTTTTCACTCATAGCTTGTTGCTGGATTCAGAGACTTTGCGCTTCCTCTAAATAAGGAGGAAACACTGAGCACTAAACTGAACATCACCAGCATCTCCTCTCAGGAGGTGCAGGAACTTACAGCATATGACATTCAGTTTGTGTGAATGTTGAAGTCAGATCAAATGTGTATACTGTATGTGTGTGTTGGTCAATGTGGCTTTAAGGCCTGTTTTTTTATATGTAGTGCACAATTGGATTTTGTTTGTTTGTTTGTTTTTTCAGCACAGTTCACATTATCTATGATGCATTTACTGGTGCGCAAAAGATAAACAAGGTCTAGTTGTAAAAGGCTGAGTCCACTAACTTTATTATTGTTATTATTATTATTGTTGTTCTTATTATTATTTTTAATTACAAGGAATTTTCAAGTCAAACCAGGACTTTTGATTGTGCAGAATATCAGAACACATTTATGAGAATAAAAACAACTTTTATCTCGCTATATAATCCCCTGCTACACTAATGCACTTATCCCAGTGTTTCACTAGTGCTTGGACACCATCAAGACAGAAAGTTTTCTCAGTACGCTGGAGCCATGTTTGGACTGCCTGCTTCATGTCTGAAACATTCCCAGGAGTCCCAGGAACTCCTTTAATAACCAAAACATGTGGAAATGGTTTGGAGCATCATTTGCGGATTTACAGCGTTCTTTAAAACCATTTCAAATGTTTTACTGCAGCTAAGAGTCTCATCACCGTACTGTACTTGAAGACATTTCTGGAACTGTTAATCGGTTTTATGCCTTCGTTCACAAGAAAGTTCCGGTTTGACTTGAACAGCCCTTGTACAATTATAAAGCAATATTTTTTTAAATACCATAGGGAAACAGCAATAGACCCAGATCCCACCCTGACCACATCCCATCCTTAGGTAACAATGTGGACAAAACTAATAAATTGCTCTTCCACCAATTATCTTCAATAGCTAGTTTTACGTTGGTTCCAGACAACTGGGTATGCAGGAAGGAATACACCCTGGATAAGACCAGATTAAAATTTAGCTTTCACTATGTTAAGAGTATTACATTACGTCAATACCGTGATTTATCCACACAATGTAAAAACTTATCACAAAGTAATGAGTGCTGATTTGCTGTACATCTAATAGGCCTCTCCATGTTTTGGAATTTCCCAGTTCATATTATTACTGCAATAATAATTAACACATTGTATAATCTTTACTTCTCTTTATCATTGTGTGTTGTTTTAATCGAAAACAAAAAGGATGTTTAGACATACTGTATATGTTTAGACATATATACACATTTATGCTCACATTTCTGTTTGCTATTTTTGGACCCTTTATGGTTAAAACCGTTCTTCCTAGTGGACTCAGGCTTTTAATCTACATGCAGTTAAACAGTTTTAGCTATACTGTTATTTAATTCCGTAAAAGTATTTCGGAACACTTTACTTTCTGCCTTCGGCATTTGCCTTTGTACTTCTACATCTACTTCATGACATTCCATGATCACAGAAGACCAGATATGAAGAACTAGAAAAGCTGATAAGACAGCGAGCCAGACACTAAAGTAAAGTTAGCATAGAGGTGGCTCAGTTCAAGCTCCAGCACTAGTAACTGGCTTGGGGCCAATGCGCTTAAGCATCAAAAATTCAGTGTGACTTTTGAAATAGTAACCCTAAACAGACATCACATTTGACCAAATTCTTATGCACACTTTTATAAACATGAAGGTTTATATGTAAAACACAGCAATGTTTGGCAACTTATTTAAGGGAGCATATTTTTTCTGTTTATGTATGTTTTCTTTAATATTGCTAAGTGTGATCTGTTCAGTAGTAAGAAGGTCTGCCTCAACAAGGCGTAGGCACAGAACTTTCACATGGATATCACCAGCTTTTAACATCAGTAGAGTTAGGAATGTATTTTAAAAAAAATACAGTAAGTGATTAAAATTGCAATAATGCTTAGAATTTCTGAATTAAACTTCTTGTCCTAAGTAACATCATTTGTGAAGCCTGTATTCTTAAAGCTAAGACTGTGCCTGTAATTCTTTGGAATTTGTTGGGAGGTGAGGAATAAGGAAAGATTTATCTACAGTAGTGGCCAAAGGTATTAAGACAACATGGCATGGCATGCATTATACAGTATTTCTCCCTGTGCACAAAACAGGTGATGTCAAAAATTAGTTCTAGTAATTAGTTCTAGAAAACTAGCAAAAAAAGACTATGTGAGAATGGTATTTAGCTTCTGGGGCAATTGCCTGGGTCACTTCCTGACCTAAATCCAATAGAAAACTGTTGGACAGTTACAGTCAAAGAAACCATCTTCTGTAAAAAATCTACAGGAAGCAATCAAGCAGGCATGGATTGAGCGAGTGACACCAGCGTACTGCAGATGTCTTTTTGAATCTATGCCCAGTCGGATCAAGCAGGTTTTAGACTTCATACTAAATAGTGATTGTTGTATTATAAATTATTCTTATTCTTTTTATTTTTTATTTTTTTTAAATAATGACAATGTTATTAAATCATAAAATACGCTTTTGTCTCAATACTTTTGGCCATCCAATCAAACTCCTCCTCCAGAGTACCCAGAAAAGTTTCTGATTTCATCTGGGTATTCCGGTTTCCCCCCACAGTCCAAAGACATACATGGTAGGCTAAGTGACATTTCCAAATTCCCCATAGTGTGTGATTGAGTGTGCGATGGATAGGTACCACATCTCGTGTCCCGAGTCCCCTGGAATAGGTTCCAGGCTTCAATCAACACTGAGCATGATAAGTATTGTAGAGAGTACACATATTCCCTTACACTGTGTGTTTCTTAGCTGCTGTATTAAGGATTTGCTAAATTTGCTCAAAATATTCTCATTGGTTCCTAATCAGATGTAGTAAATCGCAATTGTACTTGTGTAATTAGCATTTCCATTTTCAGTAATTAATCAGTTTATTAAATATTAGCCTTTTTTTCTTTTTTTTTTACCAGATAGATTTAGAGCCACAGTAATCAAGCATTATGTATACAGGCTTTGCAGAAAATGTGTCTGGTTCTTTGGCTATGCTGCAACTGTCACTTTATAGACGGACATTGTCTTCATCAGAAAACTGAACATATGCTTAACTTACAAATCTCTGTACAGGAACTCGGTGCTTTTTACTTGAGTTACATATTGGCTGCTTAAAATGATAAAGTGTAATTAAACACATTTAGCCAACAATTTATGTCATGACATCTTATTATTTATTTTCTATTACAAAACTTGTATATTAAAAGCATTCTTGAAGCTGCAAAAATTGTTAAAGCTATATGTAAAAAGTTTTTTTTCCATTTTTGACAACACCATTCAGGGTTTTATGCAGTTAAGATCCAAACACTACAAACCTTTACATACTGTAAAACAGAAACATTCACAATAGACAAGTTTACTTTCTATTTTAGAAAAAAAAAATGCATCCATGTCTTACCTAAAACAGAATGCAGTGATCTTTTTCCTAAAATCCTGCATTTGTACCAACCAATGCAGGAGAACAAATAGCATTGCTTGCCAACTATCATTACCATTCAAGTTAATTAAATGATTTAATGTATCTGTTTTATTTGACACTTCACTGTAGGCTTGTTTAATCATCTTTCTTTGTTTTTTTTTTTTATTATTATTTCTTTCTACGCTTAAATAAATCTACTTAATTGATGTTTAACTACTGAAAAACTGACACGTTAAATGACTCTGTGCCCAAAAAGGCCTATAAAAGGCCTATACAGTAAAAGTTAAATTTTCCCATTTTTTATTTTCATTCCCCATAAATGCTTTCAATACCTAGACAATACATTCTGATACAAAAATATCCATATATACTGTCAAGCAATATTTTGTTGATTGTATAATGCACATGTTTACGAGGCTACAGTGTCTTGCCATATTCAATTATAATTTACTGTGTCAACCCATGCCTATTAAAACAAATCATTAATCATTATGCCTTGAGCCTAGAACAGTATGTTCACCAGAACACTGAATGTGTTAATAAGTTGATCTAGTTTGTTTCAGTCTTGCCAATTGTGAGACCAATTAAACTAAAAAAAAAAAATCAAAAGGAGGTGATCTTATTGCCTTTGAACTGTAATATAGCTCATATAGGAAATATATTAATTCATTCCAACTTTAACTGTACCTGATTTACATAAGAATAAGAGGCCATTTAGGTCATTTATCAGAGGTCATTTATCAGTAGTTACGGCTGTTGCTGGATCAAAGAACAAGAGCCAAAAAAACAGACCAGGGCTTGTGTTTGAAAATCCTAGATCAACACTTTATGAAATATTTAAACCAATCTTTAAACCAATCAACAACCATGTCATGGTCAATAAGTAATAATAAGTAATAATCCTATTCCAAGTCATGTCTTGAGTCTTCAAAGTTGAAGACTTAACCCATACATACAGTTGAATTCAAAAGCTTACATACACTTAGGTTTAAATCATTAAAAAATAATAAGTACTCCAGGCAGCTATAGTTTTGTTTACAGATGTACTTCTTTTTTATATCTGATATATATAATTCAATATATCACAGTTTCAGTATTACAGGTGTTTTCATACACTCCATTGACTGTGCCTTTAAACAGCTTGTAAAATTTGTGAAAATTATGTCATGGCTTTAGAAGCTTTTGATACAATAACTGACATATTTTGAGTCAATTGGGTTGTATCTCTGGATGTATTTTAAGGCCTACCTTCAAACTCAGTCCCGGTTTATTTGTCATAGGAAAATCAATAGAAATCAACCAAGACCCCAGAGAAAAAGGGGTCTAAAGTTTAAAATATATAAACTTCTGGTTTCAACTAATACCTAGCCAGAGATGGAGTGCCAGTCTCAAAGCCTGGAAGAAAATGCATGGGTGACAACCGCAATAAAACCTGTGCCAAATCATGGTGGATCAAATGATCCAATGGAAATAAAACACTCTGATGCTAATAAAAACCTGTCCAACGTGTCTGGGCGTGTTTTTACAAAATGTGAAGAAGTCAATCTATTACCTTTGTTTTTCACCTTAGGTGCAAACACTTTGCAATCCTTTAGTTGCCACATACAGCACTCCTGCTGAAACCATAATGTTCTATTTGTTCTATTTTTTCATAATGTACAGTTTCATCTTTCTGGAATGCACACCATATCTGGGTACTCATGAAAAGACCTATTGTTCACAAGTTACTGTTGACAAATACAAGTCAAGTCAGGAAGCACAGCTAAAGGGTCATGATGATATTTTGATCTGGGCCCGGTTTCCCGAAAGCTTCTTATCGCTAAGTAGTCTTTAAGTTGTACCTTAACCTCTCTCTTAACCTTATGGCGCGATTCCTGAAACGTTCATACTCTAAGTATATCTTATAGGTAAGTCACACCTTCATAAGGTTGGTCTGGACCTTAACTCATTCTTAGCGTTGTTTCAGCTCAAGATGCTGGTCGCCGCCACTGTGCAGCAGTCTTTATAAATCAGCACATTATCAAAGTCGTATTAATGATGGAATATAATGTAGGCCTGTTTAAGAATTTTATTCTATTTGATATCAGAACTAATAGAGTGACTTTTAATTAGCCTATTTCATAATGGGACTAATGTTTTAAAATATGTTTCATTGATCATTAGCCATCATCCATGACTGGATGGACTTTTCTTTTGTTTCAAATCCCGCATCCATTCATTTTTCTGAGTGATTGTAATTCTTAAAACCTCTACTCTGTCATCTCATCGTATTCATTCCTTAAGTGCGCTATACAACCCCAACCACTGACATGCAGATTAGCAACTGTGAGGAAATGAACATCAAAATATGAACCACGAAACACTGGCTTACCTTCAGATGGCAGCAAGATTGGTACAGAGATTGTAGGCCTGTTGAACTGCGCCTCTGCCAGGGCATGCTGTTGTTTGGCCAGCTCCAGCTTGGCCCCTCTTCAGCTCCAGTGATTGGCGAGTGAGGTTGTTTGCTTTGGTCAGCTGACGCTGAATGTCATGCAATACCACCAACTTTTCTCTTTCTATATTTACCAGCTCCTCGCTACAATGGCATGGTGGCAATTTGCGTGTTGTGCTGTAGTGACGTCGTCCTGGCAAGGACCCGCGTTCCGGAGGCAGTGGAGTAGTGCACTCTTAATGCTCGTTCCTACCAGGAGAGGATGGTCTACTGGGAGGTGGTGATGGTCTCGTCTGTGAGCATGAGGCATGCTCAGCATCACCTCTCCTCACATCAATTCCCCCAGGGATTCCATGAGAGGCTGCTTCTCCCATTACTGCCAGTGCCTTCTCCTCCAATGGTGTTAGTGGCGACACTGAACTGGACCCAGCACCTGTCCTTGCCCGGTCTCTTCGGACTGCAGCAGCTCTGACCTTGGCATGGCTCGAGAAATCATGCCATTTTTTCTGCACATCCTGCCAGTCTCTGGGTGCACCTGAACCGGAGGCAGCCATCTTTCTCACAATGTTACTCCAGATTTCTTTTTTACTGCTGTTACACACATTGTTTCTGAAGCTGGCGAATTAGTTGTCTTGTGGATGAACACCTCGTCCAGCAAAATTCCATTTTCTTATGAGGAGGAGCTTGGTGCCCTTTTTTTCAGTTGCCTTTTTTCTGCCATCTTCTCCATCTTATCTTAGGTAGGTTGCTTTTATTGAAGATTTCAATCAATGGCAATCAAGAGTGCGCATAAGTAACTGCAGCTGTTTGTCAATCAACTATGATTGTATACCCGGTTCGTTTCACCGCCACTACAGGTTACATCAAAATATTAGCGACAGTTTGGTGATTTAATTTATATATTTGTCTATTATGGCATGCTATTGATAAGTTAACCTATGTCGAAATAAACGTTATTGGAAGAATTTTGTGCAATTTTTAATTTGCATAAAAAGTGCTGTCTTTCTTAACACTGTCATGCAAAAGAAGTGAAAAATCAATTCCTGAGCAACCGATGTCAGCTAATTCAGTACCTTCACTGTAGACAGCGCCTTGTAAAGTCATACGTAAGAGGCAGCAACTTAAGAAGACTCCTAAGGGACAGTTCGGGGAACACACTTAGAAAAGTAAACAACTTGCGTAAGATATATCTTAAGAGTCTTCTTAGCGCGCTAATAGTGTACGTTATCGGGAAAACGGGCCCTGAACATTACCACAAGCAAGCAGGCATACTTTTTGTGGCATGGGCGAAGTAACGGCTTTCTCCTAGCAACTCGACCATGCATGTGGGTATTATTTCCGCATTGTTTTACCCAAGTGTGGGATTTTCCAGTGGAATCCAAAGAATTGTTAGCGAAACAAGCCATCGCTAGAAAACGATTTACTAGAGATATATAAAAAAAACTGGGCGTGACAAGTCAACTATTCGGTACATGTTTAGGATAAAGATTTTTAGAAAAGAAAATTTAATTAAATTAAACAACATAATTGAATATAGTTAAAAAAAAACAGAAGGAGCTCCCTAAGCAAACAAGGGATTGTGATTGGTCATGGGAAGCTCTGGTGTGTACATGTCAAGCTCACTCATGTCTCTGCAAGTGGCAATGCTGCCGGCTAAACATGCTATTCCTTTGTCGCACTGATTACCCAGAGTAGAGGCAGGGTTGGGCATTTTTAAATGTATATCGTAATACTGTACCCTGCTATTATTAGTGACTCTCCTTGTGAGAAAGTATCTAAACCCTGTGAAAAATAGACCCAGACCCAGACAGACCCAGTCATTAGATTGTTCGTGAGTTGCTTTTTAAGAAGAAGCCTCAGAAAGTCTCAGAGTCAGGGCAGCAGTGTTGATCTGCTTCTTGCTTTCGTGGCTGCTTGATGTTTGCTCTTTGCAGTCACACAAATTTCAGACTTCTCAAGTTTGCTCACCTTTTTTTATTCATTTGTCAATGGCTATGACATTAAAGTGCCCCAATTATGCCATTTTAAAGGTTGCTAATATTGCTTAATGAGTCTCTTAAAACAGGTTTACATGTAT
>JAQMYJ010000037.1:28348442-28393160 GCA_030014305.1 Clarias laeviceps
ATGGTGCTTGACGGATTTTGCTAATGCACTTGACAATACTGTTCTTGCAAGAACTATTACAGAAAGACTGACCTCTGCGTCTTAAAATAACAACTAACTGTTGTTTTTGTTGTTGTTACGTAATCACCTAATTCCATATGTGTTATTTAATAGTTTTGAAATCCCCAGTATTGTTGTAGAATGTAGAAAATAAATCACTAAACAAAAACTAAGAAATTTGCAAGTGACCCCAAACTTTTGATAACACAAGACAACATACGGTTAATGTGAAAATGTGCAAACAACATGACACAATGCAACAAACTGTGATATACTGAGATCATGGATTGAGGCAGTGCAAGTTTTATATATATATAATTGTATTTAATTACTGGAGCTGGAGTCTGAACTGGGTGTGTCTTTGAGCTCATATCTAAACTCGGATGTTTCTGTAGTCAACGAATGGGGAAAAGAAAAAATATATGACTGACCAAAATGGGAACAAAGCGGTTTGACTCGTAAGATAAGAATTATCCGAAAAAAATTTTTTTTCCGTGTAATAATGCAACTTCAACTTACATGTGCAGTCTATAAGGGTCATTGTAATCGAATCTACAGTACTTGACAAATAGTCCGCAAGTCCCGCCCTCTCGCGTCAAAAATCTCGAGCACAAACCTAGAAAGCGGAGAAAGAAAGCGAACTCTTGCAACAGCGCCAAAAGTGATAACAGAACGACATTTAATTAGATATAGACTGTATATTCTTGAAGTTACGCTACTCAGATCACGACGCCATTAAATAACTATACTAGAGGAGTAACAGGTGAGTGTGACTGTTCCTTCATACAGCTGAAATGTTATTCTATTAAATTCATATTTTATTTAGTATTCATTGCTTTAAAAGCAACTTTTTTTTAAGTACGTTTATCCTACCATGCTTTAGCATCTGCTGTGTGCTTGAAGACTTGAAGACTTTTTGACAGGTTTCTGAGCACGCGGGCGCGTGACTCGAGCTTCCCTCAAACCGCCCCAAACACAGTGGTTGCGTTACCATGGTAACATCACTATCGGTAAATAAACTCGCAGGAAGACACGTGATGCGTTCATAGTGCCTTTCTAAATAGTTTTGGCAAAGTAAATCACCAAAAACTTGTGGAAACCTTCTGCCGTAATATTAATTACTGAGGCTGCCTTCAAAACCACGTAGAGCTGTGCTGATTATAACCTATTTCTTAAAGACTACTATTAGGCTTTTCAGTAGTCCTGATCTTGCTCATTTGGACTTTCGCCTGTTTGCTCCCCTACGAGCACGAAGATTCACTTCTGATATAAAATGAAGACAGA
Source organism: Clarias laeviceps (assembly GCA_030014305.1). Taxonomy (NCBI): domain Eukaryota; kingdom Metazoa; phylum Chordata; class Actinopteri; order Siluriformes; family Clariidae; genus Clarias; species Clarias laeviceps. Next base: position 28,349,766 of record JAQMYJ010000037.1, read on the forward strand.
TTAGATTGTTTTGCAGCTGTGCATTCGTAACTCGCAGTTCAGCCTAGGACATTGTTTTTAATGAGGAAATAAGAAAGCTTGTTAGCAGATGGACAAGTTATTGAAAAGCAAGAAGATTAGGTCAAAATATTATGTTTTTATATTTATTTTAAGTTAATAGAAATAGATTTTACAGCCAGTTTTTGACTCATCCTTGTACGTATTTTGGTGTCTAAATAGATGACACTATTTTGAAAGATAGTCTGAAGATAGTCTCGTCTGAAGCCGTTAAAGTAAAAAAATTGAGGAACGTTAAGGAAAGTGAAACACATTTTGCAGAATTATTTTGCTGAGTTGCCTCGATGGTTCTACTTGATTTGTCCCAGTTGGTGATGATCTGTAGACAATCTTCATCTTCTTGTGGTTGGTGTAAGTCTGTGTTTCCTGTTTGTATGGTTGAACGCAGTTAGGATCTGCTGCAGGTGGGTTTCTAAAAGATTTTTGGCGCGCCTGTTGCAACTCAGTGAGCGGGCTCATAGATGTGTTGTTTACTTCAAATAAGCAAGATTCTGTTCTGTGGACAATTTTGATTTCTTTTGAGTCTTTCTTAATGATATGGATGATTGTCACAATGAAGATGATAAACCATGTTACAGTGATCACATAATTCTCTTTTTCTTTCTCCTGATCTAATGAAAAATGCCTCATAGTTGGCATTGCTCACCGTGCCTGTGGTAAGCATTTACATGTTTTATATTCTTTATAAGCTGTACAAAAAAAAAAGCATTTTGTTTGTAATTTGTTTCATTAGAATTTAATTTTGGAGAGGACCGAATTTAGATAAAATGTATTATAGTGATAATTTAATAAAAAACTAGAAAGAAAAAATGTTCAAAAATATGAGAAATATTGGTTATTTAATATACTTCCAGTGCATTGTATTCTGTGCCAGGCCTCTTTTTGGGTTCATTTGGGTTAAGCTTGCAGAATATATACAGTAAGTTGCTCAGATGAGTGGTTTCTTCTCCGCAATAGCGTGTATACGTCTGTGGGTGTTTGTCGTGTGGCACATGTTTCAGAAAATAACGCTTGCGTGACAGCTTTTAAAATAGAGTGTGAGCACCCCTTACCACAAATTGAAAAAATATTTGATAAAAAAAATTAGTTAATTAATTAAAAGCAGGGTTCAAGTATTCAGACACTAAATAAACCAAGAAACAAACATAAATTGAACCAGTATTGGCAACCCTGACCAAATTATTTTTTGAGTACACTTTGAATTGAACATAAGCACTGCAGCAAGCTAATATATACATTCTTATTCTTGATTAAAATTCAATGAAAAATGAACTTTAATTCACAGTTAACCAATATTTGAGGAACTTAAAAATAGTGTGAGGGGAATGAAAAAACGGATGTTGTTTGCATAAAGTGTCTGAGTAGTTTAAAATCTATCACACAAAAGTCGTTTTCTGTAGCATGTGCACATACACAGACAGACAGACAGACACACACACACACACACACACACACACACACACACACACACCAATGCTATGGCAGAAAAGAAACCCCTTATCTGAGCGACTTTAATACGTTACTTTTTACTTAGTGACATTTAAAATCATTATATGCAGGTCAAAATTTTCACAGAAGACAGTTCACTGTTTAGATTTTTATTAAATAATAATTAAACTACTGTGTACAGTCCACAGTCATAATGTTCAGTGCCTTAGTTATATTTACAAATGCCTTTAAATTTGCTAAAATACATTTCATGTAATTATACTCTGATCACAGTGTACAAGTGATACAAGGTTGTCTAACATAAAATGTTCAATTGGAAACCAGATATACAACATTATTTTACAAGCTTTAAAATTTGAATCAATGCACAACACGTAGGTGCCAGCTTTTTGTGCAAAAGCAGACAAGTTCAGCAGGGCCAATCGTATTTTTTCTGATCGCTGAAGTGAAAATGCTTCCTGTTTAAATCAGCAGACTGGCATGTCTGTAAAAATGTGTTCTGGAGACTTTTGGAGAATGTTGAAATGAAAAGAAATAAAAATGATTATGCCTTGCAATGTAACAATGGTTACTGTTATTGTATTTACTCCAGAAGTAATGAATTACAGTTATGCATCTCTTAATGTCCATGATACAGTACGTACTGTGAAATACGAATTGGAAGTTGTGCAAACACCATATTATATCGTTAACAGAGCTATGTGGAATACTGTAACGAAAGCACTGTGGTGGAGTTAGTTTCAAGTTAAAACACAATGAAGTTGCTCAAGCGTTTTATGTAAGATGCATGCTCCGTGTGTGTGTGTGTGTGTGTGTGTGTGTGTGTGTGTGTGAAGCTGTTGTGTTTGCTTTGTCTGGTTCTAGCTGCTATTACTGTAATGTTATAATTGTCAGGAACGTTCAATTGGCTCATAGCTGTACTATGATAGTGAGATAACATCGTGAATTTATGATTTTCCAATAGGAATGAACCAAAACCTCAACCATAATGCTGCTAAAAAGACATTCTGTTTATTTGTTGTGTGTGGTTACTTTTGACCCTATCATTTTTGTTTTGCATATCTTTTTTTTATGACTATTGCTTAAGGATACATACCTGCATATTTAGAATTGCAAAGTCAGAAGTGGATATATGCCCTTGAAGCATATTAAATCACAAAAACTGCAGTGTAGACATCTACACTTTTCCCCACACACTGCTTATTGTGTCAACACTAGCATGATGTGCAATACCAGTGGAATACTGGGCAGATCTACAGACAGGAAAACCATGCATGTCTATGCAAGAAAAAAAATAGGTATGCATAAAGTTGTGGATATTTTATAAATGAAAGCCGGGCTATATAGCATAATGTTTGAGCCACATCTTCAATAAAATTGGTAGCATTGCAAATCAATTGTTTGGATGACATTTATCCAACCTAACAGTGGTAAATCCCACCAAACATCATATGTTTTTATTTTTAAACCTAGTCTACGGACATAAGGCAATATTTTTCTTTCCTTTTCTATTCTCAGGACAGAATGTTGAGGTGAGCCTAGCTTGACAGTGTAGGATGAAGAAGAAGAAACATCAGAAACTGTTTTTATCGGGTATAGTAGCCTGGGTGCTGCTCTACTTTGTCTACCAGAAAACAAACTCCAACTCGATTTCCTTTCCCAGTTTTATACACTCAGATTCCACCCAGGTAAGCATGAGGCCCATTTATGTCCCCTATGTGGAAAACAGCACCACGACTAAACAGCTGAAGGAGAAAGATCGTCATCATTCCAGAGCTATTGTGATTCCTGAAATGCAGAAGAATTTGAATTTGCGTATCATCCGGACAGCTAGAGTGGTTAGAGGACTATGGATGGGCATCGCATCTTCTGACATGCTAAGTTCACAACTTCAGAAAATCAAGAAGCAATATACTGATATCAACCAATACAATGTGACCTATACAGGACACTCAAAGAATGAGACAAACCAGAAGAAGCCCCTGTGCCAGCTAAAGAATGAACAGCTTAGGACACTGACTGGGAATGAGGAGCCCTTTGCCAGTCTGGGATGGCAGAAGCTGGTACCTCGTCAACCTCTGGAACAGGCCACTGGTGGCCCCTTCAAGACATGTGCTGTTGTTTCCTCTGCTGGTGCAATTCTTAAATCTTCCCTTGGGAGGGAAATTGGTAAGTGGCTAGTGTTAAATAAAGTCGTATTGGTTGATATGTTTATTATTTAAAGTAAGCCCTGAGAAATACTAGAGGGTCAAGAGACTATCATTATTCCAGCAATAGAAACTAGTACTGTTTACAGTCGTATTCCATGTGGTTTATTGGTCATTTAAGGTAAACAAACCTACTTTGAGAAAAAAAAAAAAAAAAAAACGTTTTTTAACACCCTGTATGTCACTTGCTTCATGTTTTTTTTTTGTTGTTTTTTTAGTTTTCTAAGTGTTGATTAACCTTATTGTTATTTATTTTAGATATCAAGGAAGGATATATTATTACTGACCAACACTTGATAAACTTAATAGTAATGTCCATATGCATTTTACATTCTAATCAAACATATGTATATCAGAATACACTTTCTGGATAAAAGAAAAAGTTGCCATTTCAGAAGGGTCAAATTATTGGCCTATACAGTATGAACATAAGAAAACAACTAAGGAGTTTTGTTACTGGAGTTGGGCTAAGAGTGCTTCTACATAAAAAAAAAACACTTAAACGTTGCAATGTTGAAACATTAAAGTTGCATTTGAACATTGCATTGTAAAAAATCAATCACAACTATGTATAATAGTCAAAGTAAGAGGATTTCCAGAGAGTCATTGTGACCAGAACTTACAGGATTAGGATTTAACAGCTGTGTGGCTATAAGAAAACAACTTAGATTAAGTTTTATCTAATGAGCTGCCAGACATACTGAGAGGCAGGTGGAATAATTTCACTGCATATCATACCATGTATGACTGTGTATGTGACAAATAAAATGTGAATTTGAAACCTGAGTGTCTGAGGGAGGAAAGGAGAGAGTGAGTTTTTTGTTATCTGCATGAACAATGGTATGAAAAGATGTGTGAGGATATGACCAGTAGTACTTTTTTATGAAGTAAAAAATGAATAAATGAGTGATTGTGTCAATAGATTCTCATGATGCAGTGCTTCGGTTCAATGCTGCTCCCACTGAGGGCTATGAGAATGATGTGGGCAACAAGACCACCATACGCATTATCAACTCACAGGTAGACCTCTATTCACTCTACCTGTCTCTTACATACACATACAGTATACACTTGCTCCCCACCACAGAGCTAGGGATGGACCGTTAATAAAAAATAAACTAAACATACTATATTTTTACATTAATTTCACAGATTATGGCTAATCCACACCATATGTTTGCTGACAGTCATCTTTATAAGAATATTACACTTGTAGCATGGGACCCTAGTCCATATTCTAGCAACCTTGAAAAGGTGAGTAAGAACCAAAAGTAACCATCTGTCAATATGCCAAGAAACAGTCAATCTTTTGCCTGGCAAATCCAGATTTATATCATGTATTTTCACTTCTAATTCATAACTGTATCCAAAATCACTTGCATTAAACACAACTCACTATTGATATTAAAATGTATTTGTGATTTAAAGACGCAGCTTTCACAATGTGCTAGGCAGAAGTAAGGAAACAGGAAAATAATACAGCTGGTTCCCCACCATACACTCATGCCCAGTTCCACTGACCCACTAAATGTGGAGTTTTATTTAAACATTCCCATAAAATTCCAGATCTGTTATCACTTTCCACATCTCTTGGGATTTTCACAGTGGTACAAGAGGCCAGAGTACGACCTGTTCACAGCATTCACCGAACACAGGAAGACATCTTCATCACAGCCCCTCTATATCCTGCACCCAGACTACATCTGGAACCTTTGGAAAATTCTCCAGAGCAACACAGAAGAGAAGGTCCAACCCAATCCACCCTCTTCTGGGTTTATAGGTTAGAATCACATCTACGCTGAATAATATAATGATTTGCACAGGTGTAAAAAAGACTTTTCTTTAACCCTTTTGGAGTCTTATTCTGATGATCTCACCAGAAATTTGACTTCAGCCAGTAGGAAAATTCTGAAAATCTGAAACACTCTCTCATCGTCTCATCGTATATATTCCTTTATCCTGTATACAGGGTTGTGATGGGCCTTGAGCCTATCCCAGGAGACTTAGGGCACAAGGTGGGGTACATGCTGGATAGGGTGCCAATCCATTGCAGGGTACATGCATGCACACATTACAGGCAATTTGGGAATGCCAGTCTGCATGTCTTTGGGCTGAAACCCAGCAAGAACAGGGAGAACATGCAAACTCCATACACACAGACCAGAATCGAACCCGGACCCTGGAGGTGCTAACCACTAAACCACTGTGCCGCCTGAATCTGCAACAATGGTTTTTTTGTTGGGCAATTGCTACTGTATATTGCTCGCACACAATAATATTTAATTTGACATTCAACCTGGCCTGTTCATGTGTAAAAATTCTTCCTCATGCTCCCAGACCCATTCTTTCATAATTTGAGTCCTGGAATATGGAAGGGAAAAAGGGTATAATCTGGTCATTCAGTACATTCAGGTCATCTCATCAGCTGACTTAATTTTATTGACACATAATGTTCCTGTGCAACCCCAGAACATAACACAGCCTCCAGAGGCTTGTACAGTAGGCACTATGCATGATATGGCCAAACAGCATTTTCTGTTCGTGTTGCATACGGGGTGTGGAAATGCTCTTAATTTCATTATTAAACCTAGCTTTGATGTAACCAAGCATTTAAGTGATCTCTGATCACGGTCATTCATGATTTCATTACTTCAGTGTAGTTAATGTTACACCACCAGCCCAGGTTTTAATAATGCGTTAGATAGTATTTAACCCAATAACTGCAATTTAAGCAAAGTTGTTTTCTTTGTTTTATGCGGGCCCTTCTGAAACCTTTTTTTTTGCCAGGCAGTGTACTGTATATAACTAATAATTATGTTACAATTGTGTCATTTCTAGCACATACTATATATCAATATATTAATTACTCACTCACTCACTTACTCACTCATCTTCTATACCGATTTATCCTGTATTGAGGGTCGCGGGGGACCTGGAGCCTAACCCAGGAGACTTAGGGCACGAGGTGGGGTACACACAGGACAGGGTGCCAATCCATCCCAGCGCACACACACATACACACACTTACACACTCATTCACACATTACGGGCAATTTGGGAATGCCAATTCGCCTAACCTGCATATCTTTGGACCGTGGTAGGAAACCGGAGTAAACATATTAATCAAATATATTCAATTATCAATTTTTATGCACACATTAATATATTAAAATACCAAAGATCTATAAATTCTTGCCATGTAAAAAGAATATCCATCTCAAAATCTAACCAATAAAAAGCAAAATATTAACAATAATCCAAAACCCAATGTCTGTCATACACTACGGACAATTCGGAAATGCCAATCAGGGTACATGTACACAGGCCGAGGCGAGATTTGATTCTCTAACGTTGGAGGTGCGAGGTGACACTGCTAACCACTAAACCACTCTGCTACCTCATTAACACTAGTCAAAAATACAAATACTAATACCATTATTGCTCCTCTGTTTGCAATAAAGCTGCGTTTGATGACAGCTGCAGGGTCACACTGTTCAATCCTTCCAGAATTTAATTTGATTATATGTCAGTACATAAAGTACATGGTTTCTAGCTCTAAATAAGTTGACTAAGCATGTATGTATGTGTGTACAAATCTGTAAGCAGATGGCACAGTAAACAAAATGAGATTTCCCTTTTCTATTTAATATTTTAATACTGTACCAGAAAATAAGATGCTACCAACAGGCTTGCAATTTTTCCTTCACAAAATAATGTCAAGTATTTTCTTTTTCTTTTGTTCCAGGCATCATTCTGATGATGAGCATTTGCGAGAAAGTTGATGTCTACGAGTTCATCCCATCTGAAAGACACACGAGTCTGTGTCACTATTATGAGCGGTACCATGACTTTGCCTGCACCCTAGGAGCTTATCACCCGCTGTTTTATGAGAAGCTCTTCATTAGAACAATGAGCACTGTGTCTTTGGATGAACTCATGACAAAGGGCAAAGTCACACTTCCGGGGTTTAGTCAGATCACCTGCTCAGGACAAGAAGTGTAATAAAGAGACCAGCATAAATCCACTGCTCCTATAAAATAAACATGTAAAAAGAAACGGCCAAATTGAAATATGAAAGTACCAGAGAAGTTTACTTTTGTTTGAAAGGAACAAAATATATTTTGGTGTGTTTATACTTTTCTTGAGTATTATTTAGAAGTGAAAACCTTTCCAAGAAACGTTCAAAAACGTACACTCCTTATATTTTTACATAAACCTTTAAAGTTCCTTTTACTAAAAATGAAGGTTTCTTCTTCTCATCAGGCCAATTACTATGTTGAATATTATTTGAGTTTGCTCAGTTTATTTAGTCATTGCAGTTTAGCATCCAGTCATATTAATTTCTTCTTTTTCTTCTTCGTATTTCGGCCGTTCCCTTTTAGGGGTCGCCACAGCGAATCATCTTCCTCCATCTAACCCTGTCCTCTGCATCTTCTTCTCTCACACCAAATAACTTCATGTCGTCTCTTACTGCATCCATAAATCTCCTCTTTGGTCTTCCTCTAGACCTCCTGCCTGGCAGTTCCATCCTCAGCATCCTTCTACCGATATATTTACAATCTCTCCTCTGAACATGTCCAAACCACCTCAATCTGGCCTCTCTGACTTTGTCTCCAAAACATCTAACGTGGGTTGTCCCTCTGATGAACTCATTCTTGATCCTATACATTCTTGTCACTCCCAAAGAGAACCTCAACATCTTCATCTCTGCTACCTCCAACTCTGTCTGTCTTTTCTTCAGTGCCACTGTCTCTAAGCTGTAGAGCATCGCTGGTCTCACCACTTTGACGCTCACCACTGTCCTGTACACCTTTCCTTTCATTCCCGCTGATACAGTACTCTTTTATCACATGAAAAAGAGTATATGACACTTTTCTCCACCCGTTTCAACCTATAATTCATAATTCATTGTATCCAATTAAATTCATCAATATAGAGAAAAAGGGTTTGACCTTCTCATGCTACATAATATAGTTAAAGGTAAAGCTGTCTGTTTTTCTTAAATAGGAATAAACCAGCATACTGCAGTTTGGAGCTTGAGTTTAAGCGCCTCTAAACCTACTCTCCTTTGCTAATATTACATGATTCATGATTCAAATAAGGTAGCCTGTTTTTTGCTAATGCCAGATTAGATTAGACTTTTTTTTGATATGTGTTTACTTTTAATCAAGATTTGAAAACTTCATCTGTACTTTAACTTGGGTATAATTTCTCAGTATTTTTGTCCACACCAGGTGATTAGAAGCTATTGTAGGACAAAAATGGGGAATAATTGAAAAATTATTGGGAGCAGTTGTGCAGGAATAAACTCTGAATGGGATGTCAGTCTTTTGAAGGGGAATAAGTCTTATATAATAATAATATGTTTACATGATGCTGCACACCCACCCTGATTCACACTCGTTCTCACTTAGGAAGCAGTTGTACAGTATGTATCTTTGTTTTACCAAATTTTGCTCAATATTGTGATTTAAGTGAAGAAAATTAAGCATATAAGCATATTTATTTTTTGTCCACCCTGCAAAATATTCTTGAAGTTTAGAGTATTTAGCTCGTATTATTAACACCGTTTGTTAAAACATTTCATGATTTCATGATATATTAATGTTTTCAAAGGTCAGCTTCCTGTACTTAATCAAAATGTTTATTGTTTGTTTTTCTCAGTTCCTGCCTTGCTATTTTACCTGCTAGGAATTATGAGTTTTTTTTCCCTTAATTGCACCTTTCTGGGGAAACTTGAATATGTGGTTAAAATTATCAGTAAATTTTTCAGCTGTTTTTTTTTTTTTAACATAAAGCACAAATGTGAACCCAGTTTCATTTTCTGTGGTTTTATTAAATCTATCCATAGTAAAAACAAATGATTAAAACGTTCCACACTCAAATTTGACTCAGCGTACAGTATACACGTCTGAAATGTGCATCACTAGACACCGAGAAGTGTATAAAGGCCTAGATTTATTTACCGCGCTGTATTAAGAAAACAATAATACTCATTTACAAGAAGTACTTATTTACTAATTTGAAGATTATGATTAATAATAATCGTAGTTGACATTGGCTCCATGTCTGATGGCGCTGGCATCCTGCCCTGCCATTGCAGCGTTCTCATCGTAATGATGCTGCCGACCCTGATCGTTAGCTTTGGCATGGTCCATCCAGTAAGCCAGATCTGTCTCAAGTCTCTGTACATAGGAAGCAAAATGTCAATATTAGATCAAATACTTTTAATAAGGTCCTTTTGCAAAGTGTACAACTATGCTTTCCCTTGCACTCAGCAATCACATATTTGTCATTTTCAGTAAGTTAGGAGGCATCTTTAATTGCACACCCTGCAGACATGTCTAATGTTTATGTTGTGCTCTCTGTGTCATCTTGCCTGCTCATAGCTGTGGCATTTAAAAATGTTTACGTATTTTATGTTTACGTCGCACACTCTAATATACAGCAATTTGGCCTGCAATGTGGTGGCCAGTTCTTGTGTAAAGATTATTTCACACTTTAAAAAATATGAGTCTGGTGATATGCCTGTGCCATCATATATTGAACAATAATCTACCAAAAATGGAGCATTAATTTAAATCAGCTTTTCATTTTCACATTCAGACCAATCAGAATTGAGAATATAACAGCACAGCAATATAAAGCAGGTGAAGAGGGGAGGATGATCAGCATTGGAATTCCTGAGTTTTGTGGTGGCCTGCCAGATGACAGTTTTTACTCTCTCCTGATTGTACTTTAGGGGTCAAAGCAAAAGGTTTCCTTTTTTTTGGATATTCATTAGATTTGTTTTCAGTTTTAAACATAGTGAAGTTGAACGATTTGATTAAACTCACAGCCTCATCGTAACCCATGTGCATGAACTGCTGGATCCACTGCTGGACATCTGGACGGCTGCGGTCCCCCAGGTTTCTCCGAGGTCTCCGGATAGCTGACAGGAATTCCTTAGCTTTTACCTGTGGGATCACAAGTTCGCCTGCAGGTCTTCGCTGGACTGTGAAATGAATATTGAAAACTGTATTCACTGGTTCTGTTTGACAGGTTTTATTTTTTATAGACTTTCTAGCTTTATTATTTTGATTGCTAGATCAATCTCACAATAAGACCTGGAGAGCATGGAAAATAATATGAAAACAAAATGTGTTCCAAAATCTATGCATAAAGCACCGATAAATCAAATTCCCGTCTCTGGCGCAGCATATATGTGTAGGAAAAATCCACCCTAAATGATTTAAATAGAATATTTTTTATAATTAAAAAGTATAAAATTGATCTTTAATGGCTTTCGAGATTTATTTAATAATCACTTTCTGAGGTGACCTTTTAAATCACTACATTATCTGAAATGCTGTTTGACTACATCCTGATAGAGCTTTTGTCCCAATACCCTAATTATCTTTTAGATAACAGATAAAGATGCTACAGATGCTTTGCATAACTGTTCTGGGCTCAAAGGTTGCTGACTTTATTACTTCTGTATTTGCTTTAAGATTACGATTTAATTATTTATCACATGTACCTTATAGCACAGTGATTTTTTTTTTCCTGTTTCCATCTGTACGAAAGCTGAAGTCAGAACACAGGGAAAAGAAACTCATGCTTTGTTGCTTTTAGGAGCTAAGACCAAAACCTGTAAGAAAACCACTTATTAGAGAAACTACTTGGGGGGAAAAACAGATACAAGTTGCTGGACAGCATGAAGATTGGAGCAATGGAAAAAGGTTGTGTGGTTTAATGAGTCCCGAACCATTTTCAGAATACTTAGCATGGTAATGTAAGAAGGGAAGCACATGAACCGATACACTCATCATGTCATCATGTCATGTCAGGTGATGACCTGAATGTTCTGAATCACTAGGGTGTGCCATCAATGCATTTCCCCCCACCTGATGATACGTGTCTCTTCCTGGACTCAAGAGAGTAGTTCTGGATGCATGAGGAATCATTTTCACACAAGAAGTGACTACCATATTGTGCGCCATAATCAAAGCTGATCTAATTATAATACTAGACCATATAATAGATAATATAATATAATGCACATTTTTTGGTCAGGCAGTGTGTTTCAATATAAGCACATTTCATTGTTTCAGGCTGGGGTTCTCCCAGTTTCTCTCAGTTGCTTCACTTCATTTCTCAAATCAAAACTGAAAATGTACAAACTTCACATCATCTAGTCATTTATGCCTAAAAGCTATTTTTCTCTCTCTTTTTTTTAACAAATTGCAAATGTTTTGGCACTTTCATGCAAATGATTATGTACAGCTGCCTGCTGTTTCCTACATTGTCAGCTGCTTGTGTAATGTTGATAAAAATGTATTATACTGCTTTTCAATTTAATAGAAATTAGTTCATTGTATACTATACATCATTACATGCAAAATGATTGAACTAGTTGTCATAATTTGACGTTTAAATATCATCTATACATTCCTATTAGACATCTTTTTTTCTCCTGTAAATGTGTTCTAAATTGAATCTTGAATTCACCAATGAAAAGTAACATTTAAAGCGTTTTATCAACTAATAACCAGCTCTCAAAAAATACCTGGCTGCCATGGAGGCGGTTCTACTGTACAATTCCTGATTTTCCAGTCTGTCAGGCCACATGATCTGTGTTCATTACATCACAATGCACCATTGTAAGAATCTTTTCCTTAGAAATAATTTTAGTCCTTTTTTAGTGAGAAATGTACCAAAGTGACTGATAAAAACAGTAACGGTTGTGGCTGATCAGTGTTCAGCACTATATTTTTGGCTATATATATATATATATAAACATTATGCTGAAAGTGGCTGCTGACACATTACCATCTCTTTTCTTCAGTATCTTGCTCAGTGTACTTTCACCTGATCCACCTGGAACAAACAATTACACCGTTGTTCAGTCCTGTAGAAAAATTTCTGAATTATTTCCTACTACTGCATTACAGTTTCAAATGACCCTGCCACCTAGCATGATCATCCAAAATAGGCATTTATTCAATTTAGTGATTATCCTCATGTCAAGGAGTGATCTATGGAACACCATAGTTTAAGTCTCATAAAGTTGTATTGTATGGATGACAAGATTCATCATCAGGTTTATTGCTGCTATTACCATTATGTATGTCTTGCATTGGTCAATACTTGGGGCTAGCACAGTATACTTTTTCCCTAGAGAATTAAATGTTCTGCACATTTAAATTATTCTTGTTAATCCTAGTCAATGCTACAGGTTACATTTCACCTGATATACTCCAGAAAAGCCAAAGATCCTTTCGTCCCTTAAACTACAAGGACATGTTACTGGGTCTGGACTTGTAGTTCCTTCTTTTGTAACAGTGTAAATTTCCTAATAGTTTCACTTCAATTACTTAATGTTTCTTAAAATGCATTTTCAATTTTACATTTTTCATTATGCAACTAGAGGTTCACATTAAACTTTCCAGCTTGTTAATTACCAAAATACTATAATATTAATGTCTCAGAATCTTTACTTCACATTAATTCCCACTGCAGCTTTCACCTTTTATATGGAAATGATGATACTAAAAATAGATAATACATTTAATGTAAACACATTCTTTTCAAGTGACAGAAGCCTTTCTCTACATGCACGTGCATAAAAGGTATGAGGAAATGCACAACAGCACAAAGTAAATACCTATTTCAACATAGCAGAATGTTTTGCTATGTTTTGCGGCAAAGAAAGTTTATTCCAATTCCAACAACAGGGTTTAGAGATATTGTACTAAATCTGTGCTGATAAGTCTCGCTGGATTGTCTTTTATCATGATAACACTACACAGTTTGTAAAAACAGTCCGGTTTTAAGTGGTCATTTAAATCCTAAGCCACAATTTCTGCATAACCCTGATGGTGTTCACTGAACTGGAAATGGGAACAAATGAAAAAGCATAACAGCAGAGAAATAAACGTCTTAAAAGAGGAAATAAATTGAGCAAGGGATTATTTTAGGGGTATTAACAAACCTGAGGTGTTGCAGAGGATGAAGGTAATGAGAAAGAGCAGAGCTTTTATATAAACGCAGTTGAGCTTCATGTCTTTGGTCCTGTAGCTTTGCTGGATCTGTGTGGTTTGAGCTAAAGTATACTATACTATGTAATATAGGCTATAGGAAGACTAGCCCTCAGGCCAAAGGGGCGAACATTCCTATTTGAATAAAACCTGCCACTGCCTGTGAAGGAATGCAGCTAAAAGCTTCTGTAGCCCTCCAACTTGGGATGTAATGTATGCACTGCCATTTTATTAGGAACATCTGTAAACCTCCTTCTGTAGTAATGCAGTTATCTAATCAGTTAATCATGTGTCAGCGATCCAGAGCAAAAAATTATGCAGATACAGGGCTTGAGCTTTGGTTAATCTCCACATAAAACATCAGAAGAGGGAAAAGTGTGATCTCTGTGACTTTGTCCATGGCGTGGTTGTTGGTACCAGATGGGCTGGTTTGAGTGTGAACAGTATCAAAGTGGATGATGGGTGTATAATCTGTTAACACTGTTTTTAGAGAGAGATAAAAAAAAATAGACTTCAGGGGATAAGCTCATAATGTGAGAGCTATAATATGTGTTGGATATTTATGCCCTACACCATAATGTGCTCGAGCACTATAAATAATGATACCTGGACATCTGATACATGTGGACCTGGGTACTCTAAAATGTCCTGTTAAAAAGAGCTCAATTATATGAGTCTGGGTCTCTGTTTGCAAAATAACAATATTTGATTATTGCATATTTTGGAGAGGAAGTTGAACCGTCAGTGTAAGCCAATTAGATTATACAAAGGACTCAGTGGCAGAAATGGAGAGAGCTACAGTAAGCACATGTGGATACCCTGAGGATAAAGGCTTTTCCACAGAGTTATTTCAGCCTTCCAGCAACATTCTTTACAACCTTTCAACATTATATGGTTTACACACAGTATCAAGAGCTACAACACGCACAAGGGGGATAAATATATCATTTATTAATGCAATGTGTTTAAACTGACCAAACGGAAGCAGGGGAAAAAATGTTTACATATGATGTAAAATTCTTCAGTGTTTACATTTTGCCTCCATTATCTAGTGCTCAACAAAGTGACTGGACTTGTGCTGTAACATCAAAGACATTTTAATAATCTTAAAGAGATCTTCAGAATAGGTAGGATAGACAGCATTAGTGTTGTTGCACAGAAAGAACATCACAACTGTCATCATTCCTCAGGATCTGGGGAATCATAGCCCAAATGACTAGCCGAGGGGAAATGAGCCCAGAAGGTCCTGGCCAGCTCGTCGATTTTTTCATAGCCAGCATGATTGCGCAGCTCTTCGATCCAGCCGAAGAAGTCTGAAGAGGTCAGAGCCCAGTTTGGCATGTCCCGCTTTTCCCTGGACTCAGCTGAGAATCAATCAGACAGTTAGCCATTGATAACTAATGATTACCGTCCAAAAGAATAAGCAAAACTGTGTTATATATATTTTTTTCAGTACAAAATGTAAATGTTACAGAGAAATATTTAGATGTGAGAAAAGGAAGCAGCAGTTATAGTTGAGGTAGGGTGGTGTGGTGTGGGGGGGAAGCAGGTGTGTGTGGGGGAGGAAGCAGGAGGTGTGACAGTCAAAGTTCTCAGATTGCAGGATGCTCAGTAAAATGTAATAGCTACTTTCCTTATAAAACTGCACAAATTGTGCCTGAAACAAAGTGTCACCAAAGGCTCGTCTCACCAAATACTGAATTTGTTTCACTATTTACCGTTTACTGCACTTTATAGACTTTTTTATGTAGAAAGATGTCATGGCATGTGAGTGAGCATGTGCCAATGTGCTGTTATTATCATTTTATCACCATTTCTGAAATCATATTTATGTAATCGTATTTTATGCTGTACTGTGTGATTACTACCCGAGTTGTTGGGTTTGGGTATGTACTGTACTGAAATTGTAACAAAAGATTTTAATAAAATTTGTGCCTGTTGAATATGCTGTAATGTTCAATATTCATATTATTATTATTGTTTAGGCTTTACAGAGTTGAACAAATTATACAGTACATTGTTTAGAAGATTCATACATTTTATAGTGAATGCTCACCTTGGCTTTCTTCAGCACCTGAAATGACAAGATTTAAATCAGAGTGAATACAATCAATCAGCTTAAACAAAATAAGTGAATGATCCAAGCTCAGACAACAGGACTCAAAAATATATTTTTTCAAACACCAGTAGTTTATGTCCACATGCTAAATTGTACTCATTTACTTTACAATGATTCAACTTTTCTCATAAAGATTTACTGAAATTATTATTTAAATATAACATTTATTTATATAATTTGTAATATAGCAATTTATTAAAGCTGCTGTGGATGCCATATTAGAAAATTCATGTTTTATGAAGGTTTGGCTCTGGTGTTCTGGTCAGTGAAGTTATGGCCCATCATTTTGAAAGCATTGATTTCAAGAATTATATTTATTATCCGGTGAAATATGAAGACTTAATTCAGAATTTGGACACATTTTTGTTCCAAAAATCATTATATTATGAGGAGAGGGGAAATATCCTTAGTGAATATTTTGGTATTATGCCTTATCACTGTTCTTTATGTAATACATGTAATATAGAGAAATAATAAACAGAATTTTTTTTACAAATTTATTTCCCGCAAAAATACTCTCCCACAAGCTTCATTTCTGACCACTCATTTCAACCTGCATGAGAACAAAAAACCCACAACTTTTCCTTGCACACAGCAGATCCTACACTTTCTCCTGTTATTTCTTTTTTTATTTCCTTTTACCTTTCTTTCTTTTGTCTATTACTTCTTTCATCTTACTTACTTACTTTTATTGTACTCTCTCTCTTTCTCGCTCTCTCCATTGGGCTAATTCTTACACTCTAATTTCATCATCATCATCATCCAGTTTGTAACAGCAAAAAAAGTAAAAATGAAAAACAACTGGTGTCCCCAAGGACTGAATAAGAAAATCTCTTTTCTATTTTTGTTCTACTGAAACTTTTCTTTTTCTAGTTTTGGCTTTAGAGAGAGGACTATTTCCGTTTGCAGTTATGTATATATATAGCCTATATATATAGGCCTATATATATATATATACATATATATATATAACTGTATAGATTTTAATTTTGAAACTAGGAAAGTGATGAAGAATGAGACACCCATCAGTGTAAAAACACAAATATGATGTGTGAGAACAGGCTTCTTACACGTCTCAACAAATACAACATAATGTATGAAAAATCAATCTTGTTTTTAGTCAGAAACATTTTTTTTGAAGAAAAGAAGACTAGAAGCCTAAGGAGGAGAGAAGCCCAGTTTTTGCAGATGACATGTCACTGTGTAGCTGTCAAACAATGGGTACATCCTTCATTATTTAAATATGAATTGTTTGAAAATAGATAGGTTTCTTACCTGAAAAGCAGAAGACCGCGAGCGCAAGCACACACAGGACTGGCCAGAAGCGAGGCATGGTCACTTTGCTTTAAATGAAGTGTCTTCTTGATGGCAATTCCTTTTTCTTCTCTTAAACATAAATGTGACGCAACCATACTATATATCATATCGGTTTTCTCCAATACATCAATTCTAGTGTAATGCTTTTGATTATACAGTAGGAAACCAAATCAAGATAAAAGAAAAGTGGTGAGCTGCATAAACAGTGATATCCGAATCATCATAAAAACCAGGACTATATTAATAATTGCAGCTGTTTGTAATTGCTGCTGTTTGTGAGATTACCTTTTGCCAACTTATTCCACTCCTCTTGGTGTGTTGCTGAAGGAATTACTCTTTTACTCAAGACTGAGGGCTGGAATACTCAGCTTGTATTTCACATGTCCTCTTTATATGTCGTACCTAGATAACACCAGGTCATTCTGCCTTGTTAATGTTTGTAGTGAGATCTCACATATCAGCATGGTGTCTGGCTCAAAGCTTGGTTAGTGAAATGCAATCAATATTTCAGAAACAATGCCCTGGAAACTAGGCTGATTAAAAACAAGAGTAAAACCAAACAAAGTACAGTATGCTTTAACACAATAAAATATAGAACTTGAAATGTTAAAGGAAGTGACAGTTCACTTCTCTTATAACCCCAGCACTGATGCGCTTGTAGCAATTCATCCTTGTTTTTAATGTAACCACAAACACAAAAGGACGTGTTCGACAGATGCACAAGGTGTTTAGATCTGATACACCATGTGCAAGACCAAACCTGACAGGATAAGTTTTCTATGTAGGCTAATAAATGAGAAAGCTCCCTGCTAATTTATGAATAATTTAAAACAAGTAGGACAGAGAAAGAGAGTGTGATCAATATGATGCTCATTGTAATGTGTTGAACTTTGAACTGCAATGCTTTTGGAATTCTCAGCCCTGAACACAGCTGGCTACATGCAATATCAAGAGAATACAAAAACTTGTTTGGTCTGTAATATTTCTCTAAGAAAATAATTCATTATAGATTTAGTTCCAGCTTTTGCTTGATCAACATGGTTTTGGATCAGTACAGCAGTCTCCATACTTACACTAAACTACCCTGATTCAAAACTGTATAATCTGCAAGTAAATTAGCAAAATGGATCTTTATTCTCCCTTTAGATAATAAAAAAAAACAGATTTTGCACAAAATGCATTCAAATGCTATTAATTACTATCTAACAATTTCTTACATTATGGGAACTAAAAACTGACATAAACTACCCTAGGCATTTATGAATGATATCAGGACACACTGATTTCACAGACTAACTCTTGATACTAATCCTTTACTGTGGATTAAAGCACGGTAAGCTCTGAATGAGTGAAATCAGAATGTAATTGCACCAAACCCATTAACATTCATGTTGGCAAGTCATGCACTAAAAGCTTATCCTTAAAAAAAAAAAAAAAAAATGTAATAAGACTACTACTTTTATTTCTCTATATAATCCCCTGCTACACTAACGCACTTTCAGAACATTTTCTCAATATGCCAGAGCCATGTTCCGTATGTCTGTTTCACGTCTGAGATGCTGGCCTCCCAGGAACTGCTTTAACGGCTCCAAACTAAACCAACCAAATTACAGTAAATGAAACCCAGTGAGCTACATAAAACATATCATAAACAGCATAGAAATAAGGAAAAATTAATTGCTGCTGTTTGTGCAGCACCTTATTACACTCCTGAGTCTGGTGTGTTTCTTGAGGTGTTTCTGTTCTTTAGCCCAACACCCTAACAGGGAACAGACTGAGGGCAGGAATGTTCTGTTTGCATTTCACATGTCCTCCCTATACAGTATGTAGTGCCTCCATAGCCCCAGGTTATAGTGCCTTCTTACTGTTTGGAGTGAGATCTCACACATCAGCATGCTGGCTAGCTCAGAGTTTCTTGTGTGAAATGAAGCCTTTCATAATTAAAAAAAAAAAAAGAAAGAAAGAAAGAAAAAAACAGCCTTTAAAACACTAAATGTTAAAAACTTAAAGTGACAGTTCCCTTCTGTTACACTAACAAGTTTACAACAACCAGCCATAACATTAAAACCAGACATGACATGACGTGAATAGCACTGATAATCTAATTACACCACTACTTGTTAAGGGGTGGGATATATTAGGAAGCAAGTGAACAGTCACAGTTCCTGAGGTTGTTGTGTTCAAAGCAGGAAAAGGGTAAGGATCTGAGTGACTTTGTCAAGGGACAAATTGTAATGACTAGACAACTGGGTCAGAGCATCTCGAAAACTGCAGCCCTTGTGGCGTGTTCCCGGTTTTCAGTGGTTGGTACATACCAGAAGTGGGCCATAGAAGGACAGCCAGTGAACCGGCGGCAGGATCATGGGCTCCCAAGGCTCATTGACCCACGTGGAGAACGAAGGCTAGTCCGTCTGGTCCGATCCCACAGAAGAGCTACTGATTGCTGAAAAAGTGAATGCTGGCTTTGATAGAAAGATGTCGGAATATACAGTTTATCACAGTTTGTTGCGTATGGGGCTACGTAGGCGTAGACCAGTCAGAGTGCCCATGCTGACGCCTATCCATCGCCAAAAGTGCCTAAAGTGGGCACGTGAGCATCAGAACTGGACGACAGAACAATGGAGGAAAGTAAAAAAGTAAAATTTATTTTACAGCCTGTGGATGACAGGGCGTGTGTGCGTCGCTTACCTCGGGAAGAGATGGCACCAGGATACACTATGGGAAGAAGGCAAGTTAGCGGAGGCGGTGTGATGCTTTGGGCAACGTTCTGCCAGGAAACCTTGGGTCCTGGCATTCATGTGGATGTTAATTTGACACATACCACCTACTTAAATATTATTGCAGACCAAGTACACCCCTTCATGGCAACATTATCCCCTGATGGCCGTGGCCTCTTTCAGCAGGATAACGCACCCTGCCACACTGCAAAAATGCTTCAGGAATGGTTTCAAAGTGTTGACTTGGCCTCCAAAGTCTCCAGATCTCAATACAATCAAGCAGTTGTGGGATGTGCTGGAACTTAAAGGATCTGCTGCTAACATCTTGGTGCCAGATACCAGAGCATACTCTTAGAGGTCTTGTGAATTCCATGCCTCAACAGGTCAGGGCTGTTTTGATGGCGCAAGGGGAATCTACACAATATTAGACAGGTCGTATGGCTGATCGCTGTATTGCATTTGTTATAATTGAGTGTTAAAGCTATAAAATTTAGGATGCACTTGACGGATGCACAAATTTGACATCTAACAAACAGATTAACAGTAAAAAGAGGTTAGACTGTTATTAAGAAATTTATGAATGGAGTCTCCAATGTCTTTGTAAAAATTATATAAATGAATAAATAAATAAATAAAGCCAGAGAGTTTTGCAGTTACTTTTTTTAACTAATAAAAAAAAGAGGCTGGTGTGAGAAAGCAACTGTTTAGTGGACTAAACCTATTTGTACTTTGGAAAATTGCTAAGCTAGAAGAGAAATAAAACAATTGAACCTTAAATGTGACAGAAAAATAATTAATTTTGTGCTGTTAAAGTCATCACACAGGCCAATCATTATTTATTTTCCTATACCTGCATGCCCATCATGTTTTAATCTTTATTTGGTGCAGATAGCCATCTTTACCCTTTTTGAATGAATCAGCAACAGCTCAGATAACGTTGGACCGGAAGCTATTCAAATCAACATGTCTCCCATTCCTACACATTGATTAGATCGGTTTCAACATTACAAACCTTTAACACGCTCTGTAACTATCTGTAACAACAGTCTTACTTGAACTAATGTTACATTTCAAATTATCTATAATTCCTGTGACATTTAGGCCTTTCACCTAAACCTTTCATGAACGATCACTTCACCATCAACAAACCTCAGTGATCAATGAGAGTGGGGAAGCATCTAGACATACCAGTTCACCAAAATACTCTACGTCCAGAGTCCTCAAGATCTGCTTCTTTACCTAAGGCAAATTTATTTACAAAAATGCTTGGGTAAATAAATAGGTTTTTATCCTAGACTTAAACACTGAGACTGTGTCTGAGTCCCGAACATTAATTGGAGGGCTGTTCTATAACTTTGGGGCTTTGTAAGAAAAAGCCCCCTGCTGTAGTTTTCAAAATACGTGGTACTGACAAGCAGCCTGCATCCTTTGATCAAAGTAGGTGTGGCAGATCTTAAGACACTAGCAGTTCACTCAGACACGGCAGCAGGAGACCATTTAATGCTTTATACGTCAAAAGTAGTATTTTAAAATCAATGCAAAATTTCAATGGGAGCCAATGTAGTGTGGATCAGATGGGGTGATGTGCTCATATCACCTTCTTCTAGTGAGGACTCTCGCTGCTGCATTCCAGACTAACTGAAGCTTGAATAGCTTGAACTTCTCTCTTGACAGGATTAAGTAGAAGGAAGTTAATTAACATCTAGTCTCTTATGTCCTTCACACATTGCTCAACTTTTTTTAAGCTAGTTTTTCTTATCTGTTTTTGCTGAGAATTGTAGATAGAAAATAGTTAACTGTGTGTCATCTGCATAACAGTGAAAACTCATACGATAATAGATAACTGTGTGTCATCGGCATAACAGTGAAAACTTTTATGCCTGTGGAACACCAAACACCAATTAAATCTACAAACTGATACCAATCAGTCAAATAAGATATGAGCCAGGAGAGGGCCGTTCCCTTAATTCATACTATATTTTTTAATCAGTGAAGGAGAATACTTTGATCAGTGTTGTTAAAAGCTGCACTTGGGTTGAGTAACACAAGCATAGTGACGAAACCCTGACGCAACAAAGGCCAATAGGTCGTCATTTACTACTTTAACAAGTGCTGTTTGTGTGCTGTGATGAGCTGTGCAGTTTGTGTATGCTATTTCTGAGTAGATATGTACTTAGCTGCTGCGCTACTATCTTTTTCAAAATCTTAGAAATAAAGGGGAGGTTTGATAGTAGGTTTGATTTGGCCTGTAGTTGGACAGCTGACAGGGGTCGAGGTCAGGTTTTTTTAATTAGTGATTTAATAACTGCTAATTTAAAAGATTTCAACAGGGGTTCCATTATTGCTGGTACTATCTGCCTGTGAAAACTCAATGTCTATACTACTTTTTCCTGTATACAGGGTCGCAGGGGACTGAACAAGGTATCACTGTACACACACACGCACGCACACACGCTCCTTCACACACTGTGGGCAATTTGGAAACTCCAATTAGTCTTTGGACTGTGGAAGGAAACCCGGAGGAAACCCACCAAGCACGGGGAGAACATGCTAACTCCATGCACACAGTCCCGAGGCGGGAATCGAACCCGGACCCTGGAGGTGCAAGGCGACAGTGCTAACCACTAAGCCCACATGCCGCCATCACATTAGGAAGATTAATTATTTAGTCTATAAATAAAGGAATTAAAAATACCATTATGGGTAATGAGTGATGTGCATTAGACTTTATTCAGATTTAATCATGGCTTTTGCCTGAAGAACCAGGTTTTAAATCAATACAGCAGTCTCCATACTTACACTAGAGCAGCCCTGATTAAACACAGTGTGTTGCAACTAACCTAGCAAAATTAATATGTATGTCCCCATTTTAGATGATACACAAAACAGTTCTTACAAACACATTGAAAAAAAAATGCTATTAATTGCTATTCAAATATTCCTCACATTAAGGGAACTAAAAATAGGCATCACATATTCTGTGTATGAATGAGACTTTTAATCTACAGTTATGCTTAATCTGCCACTGTAAAATCCTCATTATTTGAGGAAGAAAAATCTTTTTGTCCAGACAGAAAACTGAATGAGACAATAATGAGACACTCTGCTAGACAATCGGTCATCAACTGGCAGACAGCAGAGTATGAATATAGAATATACTGTAGTACATGAGTAATTATATAATATAAATACTGTAGCAGAGGGAGTATGTGACAAACAGGTCTTAGGTCACTGAGCATGTCCTCTGCATCATATGCAAATACATTACCGTACTGTACAGTATATGGCAAAATGTTTTTGGACACCACCACCACCTGTTGCAACAAATGCTGAGATCATATAAATTTAAAGAATGTCTTGTATGACGTAGAGTTACAATTTTCCTTCATTGGGATTAAGAGGATCCAACATGATCCAGAATGACAATGCCTGTTTGAAGAACCTACATTTTCTGTTAGGATTCATGTGAGCCGCGTGCACAGAGCACTGACCACTTTAAGAATAAACTGGAGAGCCGGCTACACCACATAACTTTTTTTTGTCCAACATAAGTGCCTGACCTCACTAATTCCAGAAAGCCTCACAGCAACACTATAAAATTTAGTGGGGAATCTTTCCAGAGGGGTGGAGAGGTTATTAAAGCGGTACTAAATCTGAAATGTGATATACTGTACAATAAGGTACGTTTGATCAAGAATCCACAAACTTTGTATATTATATAGTGTGTGTAAATTATTGTGATGAAGGCAAATTATTGAACCAAAGACAATTTACAAGGCAAAGTGGAAAGTTTTCATAAACTTTCATACAATTATTATTATTTTTTTTATTTTTTTATTTACCACCTCTGGTCTGATTGATCAACTGACAACATGACTTAAAAAAAAAAAAAAAAAACAATAACGATACGAACAGTCAAGTATTCTCCCTGTATTAGCTCTCAGACAAATGTATCAGAGTATCAATAATTAATGCTTAAAGCTTGAAAGGCAACAATTGTCTTCTTTTAGTCATGTAGGCTGTTTACCTGGACCTGTGTAAGATTCATTAACTCATCCTTCACAATCCTTTATCCTTGATTTGATTTGACCCCTGGTCTGTAGGGAAGGTTATGCAAAACAGCCTAAGGCTGTTAAAGATACAGGACTGTCCAAAAGTCTTAAGCCACCGCTCATTTCTTTATATTTTGCTTCCAAAGAATCAGACTTTCTTGTTTTTGAATGTAGCTTTAAGGAACAATTCTCCTTTTTTGGCTATCATTTTCAATCCAGTCCCTGTACCTGATCAGGCCGGTGATGAGTATACTGGTGATGCTGAATGGTTAAAACGGACAAGAAGGGAAATGAGGTTGCTGCATGAACAACCAATTTTTTAGGCATTTTGCAGCCTGCCACAGTAAACATTTGTTCCTGTGTCTTTAATGTAATCTACAAAATGAAATTTAATTTAATATAAAGAAATGAGAGGAGGCTCAAGACTTGCACAGTGCTGTATTTGATTACCGTATCAATGATAAAATCCGTATTATTTTGCAAAATGTTTATTTAAACAAAATGTATTTCAGTTTCCAACATATAACGGTCATTGTTACAGTGCTTAGAAAATTCCTGCTAAATGCACCTTAGGCTCTTGTTTAAATAGACACAGATTTAAATAGCAATGCTCTTACATTCAAACAAACACTTTTAAAAAGCTGGGGAATTAAACAGGTGTATAGAATAAGCGCTCTTGTAATTCTACAAGATACCCATACAGATATAGTACGACTCAGGCTATTGCCGATTTTGGGTGTGAATAATGGGGGTTGTTACACTTAACCAGTGTGTGGCACATTTGGTTGAGCATCTGACATTCATCTCATCTCATAAACAAGACCTCCCTCCTATGAGTCCATGAAGCCATGTGTATATGTGTCCAGCAGGGGGCAGACAGTTCCTGTGTATCACATATGGACAATTTTTTTTTTGGCAACACATGGAGCAACTCTTTTTCCACACTGGCATGTGAAGAGGCTCGAAATATTCCCTATTGTACCGTCAAATCATAATATTAATAAAAAAATAAAACAAAATAAAAGTCTACTCCTCGTCAACTTCAGTCTGTTTGCTTTGTAAAACCTGAATTGAAACAACGGCAACAGAAAATGTGTACCCCTCCTATCATTTCTCAACACTTAAACGGAAAGATTATTACCAGAGAGTTTCCAAAATATTTCAAGGAAGTAAACAGGAAATGACAACAATTAAAAAAAAATAAAAATACGGGATAATGTCACTGCCCAGCTGCTTGTGTTGGCACTCTGTTGCCCACTTGCTGGTACAAAGTGACCACCAAGAGGAACAGTAAGGAGGCTCGGCTCAGTGTGAGGTCTAATTAGGTTCTCAAGGCTCATTTTTGGCTGGAAGGTCACTGCAGGGGTTTAACAAGGTAGAGCTTGTCTCCGTGCGCACTGGTAAAAATGGGTGCTTTCTTGTAGTGCTCGACGAGCTCGTCCATGGTGTTGAACCGCCGCTGCCCGATGCAGTACACACCCTCGCAGCACTGCACCTTGAAGTGCTTGTTCTTGCCTGACGCCTTCAAGGAGATGGAAAAATCGCTCGGCTAAAGAAAGACACACAGAGAAAAATTGGCGCGTGAGCATTACTGTGTAACTGAACTATGAACAGTTTTAAAAGATTTCTAATTCATATCCAGTCTAGGAAAGTGTGGCTTAAATTGAAAGCTATATGCTCAGTTTGAGTTCAGTATGAATATATTTTATGACTAACAAGTCATTGATTGAAAAAACAGAACAGTTATAATTTTGCTCCCTGCTCCAGAATTACTGTCAATCAGAAAAGAGCAGCAACCAAACAACCTGGCTATTCAGTGAAAATTCAAGAACCACTAAGTGTTGACTACTAATTGCCTCATGTACTCACAGAGGACTCGCTGTCCCGCACTAGGAAGTCTCCCTCGACTCCCCTCTCATTTAGTGTGCATTCAGCCTGGTGCCGTGTCACGCTGCCATAGTACCACTCCATCCCAGCAAATCTGCCCGTGTGCGCCGGGCCTGCATGCTGCAAAGTATTGGCACTGAAACTGCTGGCGCCTCCACCTTCTTTCAGCACCGTCACATAGTTTTTGGGCACGAGGCCCACTTGGCCATGACTGTTTTTACACTTCCACCACTCGGGGTCATTCTCGGGCTTCTCCAGCACCTCCATGATTTCTCCTTTTTCAAAGTTCAGCTCTTCCTCCGTGGCTGAGCTGAAGGGATAAAGCGTCTGCACCTTTTGCAATCCTCGTGAGTACTGCCCGTCACCCATACCCGCCTCGTCCTCATCCTCTTCCTCATCCTCCTCTTCCTGGACGTAGTTGGAGGGGAACCAGCCTACCCGGCCGTCATTGCAGCGTCCGCGCCACCAGCCGTCACTGCATTTCTCCAGCACCAGCAGGCGCGCGCCTTTCGCCAGGCTCAGTTCGTCGTCACGCTCCGCAGTGTATGCGAACTTGGCCACTGCCGCAGTGTGCAACTCGTATATTTGCTCTGCTCCTGCGCCGATGCCGTTCGGTGGGCACTCGGCGTCGGCGCTCGGCTTCCTCTTAGTCTTACCGAGACCTGCGAAGATATTACATTCGTAAATCTATTTTAAAGAACACAATAGAATTAATACACAATATACTGTAATAGAACTTAGGATAGAGTTTAGGATTAGGAATATATGGCTGAATTCTCAAAAAGGAGGTTTTGAGTCTCAATAATATAACTCTATATATCTACTTTTAAAATCACAAAAATATTTTACCCCATCAATTTCAATGATTGGGGAACTGAAGACACAGATAACGGTCTTATAAAGCAGCATGAGCAGTTCATAAAGGTGGTTGTGGTTGGCTGGCATATGGTTTGAATGGTATTTCAGAAGAAGCACACATTATATTAGCCTTCAGTCACTCTAGTTCTTAGCAATGGAATAATTACAGGGAAGAGCTGGTTGGAGGATGGAAATTGGCAAATAACCAAATTTGGGGGGAAAAATCCTCATAAATGCATTTGTCATACTTCCAGATATCTAAAAACCTGGCTAACTGGTAATGAAAAAGAAAATCTGACAGTCACAAATTGAGTCTGTAGTGGACTCGAGCTCATTGTTACTGTGCAAAGCACACAGCAGCACTTTTCACTGCCAGGCTCCCATAAAGAAAATGCGCACCATGACGAGCTCTATTCATAACCAGCATACAGAAAAGAAAATAAATAAATAAATAAAAACTTTTGAGTTCTCACGCGTACACATGCAGCAGACTGTCAAAGTGATGCCTTCCTGTGGAAATGGCAGCACGTAACCCAAGCCTTTTATGCGCACACGTCTGTAAACATCTTTCATCTCACTAACCGCAACACACAATCTATCTTTATCAACAAGCTCCAATTCAGTGGCAACGCCACGCTTCCATGTGTATACGCAGCAAAGACAGTGAGCCCTAGTTTACAAAACAATATATAGACATTAAATAATAATAATAATAATATATATTATAGCCTAGATTTGACTGCTTATTCAAAAATTGCTACAAGAAAACCTGTTGCAGAATCAATCATTTAACAAACTAAATAAATATTTTAAAAAATAATCTGAACGCCTAGATCATGTAAGATACTTCACACATAAATTCATTAATCTTTGCTAACTGACTCATAAATGACTGATCATTAATTACAGATTCATAATAAATGACTGATCAGTGATCTTTGATCATTATTCCCTGACTCGCCATTCACTTGTAATTAATTTATCAATAACTGATTGCTGATCTTTAATTGATATTTGATTACAAGCTCAGTGCCTGATGTCTAACTTTAAATGATTATTGACTGTTCAATGACTGATCACTGACTTCCAATCATTAATCACAGACATATTACTTATGGATCCAGATTACTTATGATCACTGCCTTGTCATTGGCTTATAATTGACTCACCAATAACTCATTACTGATCATTTACTTAGCAATGACTGATCACTGATGCTTGATCATTATTCCGTTACTTGTAATTACATTGACTTGTAATTGACTTAAATGATTTCTGAACTTTGACTGGTCACTGACTGACCACTGACTTCTGATAATTATTCATTGATTTATCACTGGCTTCTCATT
Organism: Clarias laeviceps; assembly: GCA_030014305.1. Classification (NCBI taxonomy): domain Eukaryota; kingdom Metazoa; phylum Chordata; class Actinopteri; order Siluriformes; family Clariidae; genus Clarias; species Clarias laeviceps. The sequence continues at coordinate 28,377,797 of JAQMYJ010000037.1, forward strand.
GATCATTGACTTGTAACTGACCAGCCAATAACTGATTCCTGATCTTGGACTGATCAACTCAATGAATGATCATTGTTCTCTGATCATTATTCACTGACTTATGAATGATAATTGATCATTGACTGATCAACATCTTATCACTAATGACTGATAACTGATCTTTGACCATTGGCATCAATGTCTCATAATTTACTGACCACTGGCTCATCCCTGGCTGATCATTGACTTATCAATGACATCAATTGATCAATTTATTGAAAAACATTGATAATTGGGTACACAAAATGTATTCCTGGATGCATAAACACTCTGTGCACTTATTCATTATTCTAAAAGTCTGATCTTGGTCACTTTAATTTTTCACATATGGGGGAGTGGAGTGGCTTACAAGCATTTAGTCGATATGTAGCTGTTTGCTCAGCTATTTCTGCGTGTGTATGTTCAGTGAACAGGTTTGATTATATATTGCTTACTCTACTCTCATGCATCTGTATACAAAATATTTATTACAATTATTATTTTTATTACTGTCATCATTGTCATCATTATTATTATTACGAATGCTTTTTTAAAGCAATCTTCAGAACAATGCCGTATGTTATACAAAACCCCTCATGTCGAATCAGGGGTCAACAATGATCTTTGACAGGCAACAAAAATAGAAGCTTTACAGAGCCATGAGTCATGAAGGTCGCTATTTTCCGTAGAAATGGTTCACATGAAAGCACAACAGAAGATGACTCACAAAATGAACGAGCAAATGCGTCTCAATGCCACTCCAGGATGTCAGGGCACAGGCCTGATCTAATTTATTCTAGATAACTGGGATGTCAAGATCTGTAATAGCAGAACGCTAAATGGTGCAGCTGTGCCATGAAGAATAAATAAATATGCTGTAAGATGGTCATTCTTTTCACTTTACGGTCATGCTTTACACTTAACAGATTCCCTGTTAAATGACAGCATTTAATGGTTTACTTAACATGAACAATATACTTCAACATTAATACATTAAGAGTTATATTAGCATTAGTAGGTGCAGCATTAACCAGCTCTTACCATCAGTGAGTAAATCCAACATTTAAAGCTGGAAACCAGAGTTTAGTTAATTAATTTTTTTTTTTTTTAATGTTCGTTTTTTAATGCTAATAGAGTTAAACCCAACATTATACTATGCTGTTGTAGCTCATCCACCTCACGGCTTGATATTCAGTGATGCATTTCTGCTCACTATAGCTGTAAAATGCATGTTTGTTTGTTTTTTTAAACAGAAGCCAAAAGATTCTCATTTTTGTTTTTACACCATTCTGTTCAAACTTTACAGAAACTCTATGTTGTGCTGCATAAAAGTCTTAGATGATCAGTTTCTAAAAGAGTCAAGCTACCCTGTCTAATAACAATCCCATGGTGAAAGCCAGTGAGATCTCATTTACCCTCCAATATTATATTTGCTGTGAATATTATAAGCTACATCTGCATGGTTTTACCAGTTCTCTAGTCTACAGTCTTGAGAAATAGTTCTTCATGAATAACTTTTCTGGCTCTCACTTTCAGTCCAGTCCCTGTACCTGACTGTTTGTTTGTTAAGCCACACACTGACCTATAAATCATTCAAGCTAAGCAAACCTTTTCCCTCTACACAAACCAGGGAGAAACTGCGGCAGATGATGACAGATGATATGCAAACCTTAGCATGCTGGTGATGCTACATGAAACGGACGAGAGGGGTTAATGAAATTGCTGTCGAGGTTGTTACATAAACAACCAATTTTTACATTGTATCTTAAAGCACTTTGCAGCCTGTCGCAGTACAACGTTTGTTCATGTTTCTTAAATTGTGCCTACAAAATATAATTTTAATTAATATGAGGAAATGAGGGGGGGGCTCAAGACTTTTCAGCAGATTTACAGATGTCCCTATTAAAATTGCTGGCGAGTGATGTTTATGTGGGACTATCTGACCATTTTGATTCATACACATTTACATTCCATACATACTTAAATAATTCTTTTGATTGTGTAAAGCTTCTTTGCGACATTGACAATTGTTAAAAGCGCTATACAAATAAAATTGAATTGAATTGAAATGTGCTTTTAAAACAATAGTTCATCCCATTATTAGGACTTGTTTTTTTATCTACAGGGTGGATGAAAAAGAACTATGCATTAAAAATTGGTGATGAAGTCCATATTTCTAAAACAAACTGCACATGTACTTTATTACATAGGAAAAATAAATGCAAATATTAAAATAAAAAAACAGGTGGCATCAACCAATTTCCTGAAATGTCCGGGGATGGAATGCACAGTCTGAAAATTTTTATTGTCTCTGTACGTAATGTTGCATTCCTCTCTTTCACTGTATGCCACCATCTCCACACAAGAACAATGGAATTCCACATCATAGCACGCTGCAATCCTGAACAGTCAAGCAGTCGGCCATCTTTTATTACGTTGCATATGTGCAGCCTCTCGCGGCCGATGCCTGTACTATTGATGCGGGAAATATGAAATCCTATTAACTTAGAGACTGTTTTCATCATGACTCCAGTGATTCCAAAAGTTTTATAGTTATTTAATATTGCTTAGCTAATTTTCACCCACCTTTTATGCCCTTGAATTAATTAAATCCTTTATACATTTTGAAACACAGGATTTGCAAACAGGTGAGGATGTGCGCAGGCCGAATGAAATAAGCTGATATGCAATAAACTTCATTTAATAATGCACCGAAACTCTTCAGTGGTAAACCTCACCTGAGGGCCTGTGCATTTCTTGTGTTTTGTGTGTCTGGGTCGTACATGGTTCCATGCAACCTAATTTCAACAGATGATCGTCAGAGGGACATGTGGCATCTCTTTTGCATTTTTGTTTTTTTCTTTTTGCTCATTTAGGTTAAGTGTTTTGTTTTAAACGAGATTAGGGCTGAAACGATACCTCGAGTAACTCGAGTAATTCGATTACAAAAAATGATCGAGGCAAAATCTTCAGCCTCAAAGCTTCTTTTAATTAATTTTAAAAGCTTGCGTTATGTTTTTACGCAATTATTTGTTTGGCGTGACACAGCGTGACACTTCTGGATCCAAGCCGCCAGTAAACACTGACGAAGAAGAAGCGCTTACGTCACTCACAAAGCGGAAGGAGATACAGTTACAGTAGCTGTGTATTGATTTGATGGAGCGTTCTGTTGCGGGATGCAAAATGGAAAGGAGCGATAAAAAAAAATCAGCGAGCCAAGAGATGAAGAAACCAGCAAGAGAAAACGACAGGAATTGTCAGTGAAGGCTTATGTTATGCCTGAGGTGTAAATTTTGAAACTTTTAGTGCTGAAAGTTAAGTTGCACAACATAGTGTTTTTGTATAATTGCTTATTTTAATGTGTGCCTTAGTTTTTTTTGATACTTAAAGTCATTTGAAATACTGTTTTTTTTTTTAGTTTTTGCCTCTGAGAAAAGGCTTTAAAATAAGAATGTATGGCACTATAATGCACTTAATTCATCTCAGTCAACTTTAAGCTGTTCCTTGTATTGTGAATAATGGCAAAGTTTATTTTTGATAAAATGCTCTATGCATTTAAAAAAATTTAATTTATTTTTCTAAACCAATTAATCTTTGTTTCTCGTATACATTTTACATTGCTGTTTAATTAAGCAAAAGAACATTTTATCCGATAAAATTTTTGGTAGAATACTCGATTACTAAAATATTCGATAGCTACAGCCCTAAACTATACTTTCTGTTCTTCCAAAATATTTATGCCAACCTACTCACTGTTGCGGTTAGCGGAAATGGTCATTTAATTAAATCTGACAGTGGGTTATTGGCTCATTTTTAACAAGCAACAAGGACAGATCTACCCTCAGGCACGAGTCATGAAGGTCACTACATTCCAAATGGTTCTTGTGAAAATAAAGCAGAAGTTGACCCTTGACTCAATGATGCTACTGTACATCCGGTGCATACTGTATGTTAGTCAGAGAACACACTGGGAAATCCCTAAAGCTACAACTCTCCGCTACCCCAGAAGACTTCAGGCATGAGAGCTTCATAGCATGCCATAAATCATTTTCCATATCCACAAAGCAGGCAATCAAACATAGCACTGATTTAAGCATCCATGAAATTTTGTTAAGTTAGACATGAAATTAAGTGTTAGACAGGCTTTACACCAACATCACTGAAACACATTTGTTTTGCAATGTCTTTGGGAGTAATGGCATCCATCCACCATTAGTAGAATCTGGGCCAAGGTTATAAAAGCTGATCTGCTAACTCATGGTGGCTGAACGCTGAACATGATGTCAATGAATGAACTCAAATGTTGTCATTTTTTTCGTTCTTAATCCTTGATTTAACTTTAAAATAAAATCTGTAAGTACTGTAGAACAAATGACAACTTTGGCAAGCAGTTAAGGAATTATACACGTTTCAGAAATACTTCACATTTTTTATAAACATTTAAAACAGTTAAATGGATGAGTTATGGTGTCTAGCATAGTGTATACAATATAATAGCTATATAATAATTCTTAACATAAAAAAATAAAGATTTAACTCAGATATCATTTAATCAAGTTAAAAAAAAAAAAAAAAGATTTCAATTGATTTAATAAAGCTATCTCTGTTGCAAAGATGCTTAGATATCATTGTACTGTATGTTTTGAAGCTTATAGTACAATTTCAGATCAATAAAAAGAAATGGTTCGCATGAAAGCACAGCAGAAGATGACTCACAACATGATGGAGCGAATGCGTCTCAATGCTGCTCCAGGACGTCAAGGCACAGGTCTGATCTAATTTGTTCTAGATAACCGAGATGTCAAGATCTGTAATGGCAGATCGGGGAACTAAATGGGGCAGCTGTGCCATGAAGAATAAATAAATATGCTGTAACATGGTCATTTCTTCCACTTTACAGTCATGCTTTACATAAGATTCCCTTAACGGACACCATTTAATGGTTTATTTAACATGAACAGTGAATGTACTGTACTTCAAAATGAATACATTAATTCACAAAGTAAGTAAGAGTTCTATGTTCTATGTTGCTGACATTTTTCTTTTGAATATTAATTAAATAATCAGTAGGTACATTAACCAGTGTTCTTACTTATCAGTAAGTAAATCTAGTCCCACAGTGCTTGTGGCTAAATGATGAGCTCCAATATTTACACTTGGAAACCAGAGTTCAGTTATAAACACTTTGGAACATGCTGTAATTATGTGTTTACTCTAATGAAACTTGAGAAAATGATAACTGTTTTTTCCCAGTCACTAATGTGGGGCTCCCACATTAAGCCTCTACTACCACTCAGTCGGGAGGGCCGCAGACTATCACCTGTTTCCTCCGACCCACGTGACGTTACCAACCGCATCTTTTCGAACTACTCGCTCACACACCGTTGGGAGCGACGTAACACTCGGAGGACAGCGTTATCCGCTCCTTTCACTTGCGTGAGCTCACGGACGCCCTTGATTGGATGTAGAGCCGTCATTAATGTGTGGGAGCCCGAAGTACCTCTCATCCCTCCCCAGTGAGAGAGCTCGGCCAATCAGCTCTCTCTAAGCCTCCGGCTGCGAGAGGTTACAGCATCAACCGGGGATCGAACTCGCCATCTCAGGATGATAGGGCGAGCACTTTACCACTGCGCCACTCGGAGGCCATCATCTGCATGATTTTTTTTTCCTTCTCTGTGACCAGGTACAGTACTGTACAAAAGACTTGAGCCAACCCTCATTTCTTCATATTTTGCTTCCAAAAAGTCAGACTTTCTTGTATTTTTAATATAGTCTTGAGGAACAGTTCTCCAGGCTAGTTTTCAGTCCAGTCTCCGTACCTGAGCAGTTTCAGAAATTGGTTTATGAAGCCACACAGTAACCTGTAACGACGCGGGTATCACGAGGGGCAAAACAAAATCTCTGCATGGTTCAGAACAGGCAGATCCGCAGGTTGCTACCCCGCGGAGTTCTGAACAGGTAAAGGTGCGGCCATTTATACATGTGGTTCCCAGGCAATCAGCCTGGATACGCTGCACCTGGCGGCGTGTCTATTTAAGGGTGTGCTCTAAGGTTAAGTATAAAAGTGTCCACAAAAAACACAAAACTCTCTCTCGTATAAATCCTCATTAAGGGCGAATGCCTCGAGAGGACATAACTGTGCTTTCAGGTTTTTTTTCTTTCCTTTTGAGTTAATTAATTAATAACCCCACACTATCTCCAAACGGAAATGTCTTCCCGTGCCCATCAAAAGCACAAACTCTCAAATTCCTATTTCTTTGACTCCCTCTGAAGCCCTGCGTTAGGGCTCTTATAAACATCATCAATACACCTCGTGGTGCGGCTCTCCGTACCGCCCCAATGAATCATTTATCTAATTCTGAATCTAACTTTATGTATGAACAAGTGAGAAACAGGTGCAGATGATGACAGATGATCAGGTCAGTGATCAGTATACTGGTAATACTGAATGGAATGGACAAGAGGGGAAATGAGGTTGCTGATGAAGTTTATCAATCAGCAACCTCATTTTTACATTGTATCTTAAGGCACTTTTCAGCATGTAAAGGTAATACCGTATATTTTGCACTGTATTGTTGGTGCAGGTGGGAAATCCCTTAAGCTACAACTCTCCGTTATCCTGTAGGACTTCAGGCATGAAAACTTCATAGCATGCCATAAACATCCTTTTGTTTCTCGTCAAAAACGTCAGTTGAGACATGAGCATGTTAGACACGCTCTTCACCATCATCAAAACACAAATTTGTTTTTCAATGTCTTTTGGAGTAATGGTATCCAATCCATTTGTACAATCTGGGCCAAGGTTATAAAAGCTGATCTAGTAGATTATAGTAGCTGAACGATGAAGATTATGTTAATGAATGATCTTGTATATTCAAATTTTAGTCACTGCACCAATTTTTTGTTTTAATCTTTAAACTACTCATGGAAATTAAAAAAAAAAAGGAGTAGTACATGCTTAATTATATAAATATATATGTGGATTATTTATTATCTATTTTTTAAAATGAAACAATTACTTGGATGAGTTATGGCGTTATAACCTTATTTGGTTGTAGCAATTACAGTACATACTGTAATATAATGCCTGGGTTCTTATAACTCAAAGATTTATGATTTACCTAACTGACAAAACGGTTAAATTTGATAACAGGCTCTCGAACCCGGACGCTGGAGATGCAAGACGACAGTGCTAACCACTAAGCCAGCAGCAATGTTTGCTAAACAAACATTTACAAAAAATAAATATTCTTAGACATGTAATGGTGACTATAGAAATATACCAACTCTGTGTAGTGTCTTAGACAGGCATATGCCAAGACAATGCCAAGATGATTGCATATTATTGTATGTTTTTGAGTTTATTGTATAAAGTGATGGTGATAAAAAGTAACAGCACTGGGACGTTTATATGCATCACTTCTCAGTAGTGGAAAGAGGGGATTGCAGCTGCCTGCCAAAACCCACAGTCAAAACCAACCGCAGAAGCATTTCAGCAAGAAAACCCATCTGATAACATGTTGCCACTTCGTGTCCTCAGTTATTTCTTCTTAATTACTCCGATTTGCCACTGAACCATCTTTTCTTTTATTTACTCTTACAAAGCTACCTAGCTTCTAACCCAAGGCTGAATCCCAAATTTCTCTCCAACCCCTGATCAAGGGTACTACATGGTTTCTAGAACAATAGTATGGAGTAAGGTAGCTGTCAAAAAAGATGTGCATGTACTAATAAACATTCGTACATATTGGCCTAAGTTTAAATGAATAAAATGCACACAAAAATGTGGTTTTGTAAACTCTCATACAAGTCAAATCATACATTAAGCAGAAGATCTAAAAAAAACATGCGTTCATACTGTGTTTGACTTTGAGGCGGCAAGACGGCAGACGAGGAGAGTGCACCAGAGACGGGACGAATTAAGGTAAATAAGCTTGTACATCTCACATTGTGTTGTAATAAAATTTTCTTATTTTATTACAAACACAGGAGCAGTTTGTGAAATCCATCTTCTGCTTGACGTATTTTTGACAGAGTCTGGGTTATCAATTCGTATTCATAATGGAGAAACCCCAAGAGTAAAATCGTGCTTCGTATTATTATTACAGTGGAACCTCGGATTGCGAATAACGCGGTTTGCAAAATTTTTACTTGAAAAACGAACAAGTCTTGGTTCACGAGTACAGAGTATCATGTATCCCGCATGTGCTGAGCGTCACATGATCACAACTGAGCCAATGGTTTTTCTCTCTCTTGCGCTGCGGAATTGTGGGTAATCGTCTCCCCTGGTCGGTCTTAGTGTGCGTCTCTTACTGGTATAATCAACATAATCTACACAGAAACACTGCTCTGTTGCGATTCTTTTCAAAGGTAAAGTGCAGGTTAATTTGTGTTTTATCTTTACTTTACAGCAGTGATTCCATTAGCGTGCGCTCACACGAGAGTTGTTAGCGATGTTCTTTGCTAATTTTTCTGATAAAACAGTCTTTCTTCGTTAGTGTGTGTATGTGTATAACTCAAATAAGAGAGGAGGAAGTGTTACTGATACGATGTAAAAAGAAGAGAAGAGGGGAGGGGCTGATTCCTCCTCTCCTCTTACTTTAGCTTCACACACACACACAGCGGCTGCACGCATAAACAGAAACACTTATCTGTCGGTATTTATTTTTTTACTTTTTTTTAAAGGTAAAGTGCAGGTAAATTTTTTTAGTTTTACTTTATATTTTGTATTAATTATTTTTATGTATTAATTTTTTTGGGCTGTGGAACAAATAATTTGAGTTTCCATTATTGCTTATGGGAAAATTCGCTTTGATTTACGTTTTGAAATATGAGCCCGCTTCCGGAACGAAATTATGTTCGTAATCTTAAAAGTTATGTAGTTTTTTGGAATCATATTCTCACATAAGACCACGCACTACATATTTTATGTACGATTTGACTTATATGAGTGTTTACAAAACCACATTTTTGTGTGCATTTTTTTCATTTATGCACAACCTTAGGCCAATATGTATGAATGTTCATTAGTACATGCACATCTTTTTTGACCGCTACCTTATCCTATACAACAGATTCTAAATTTCACCCTACATAGCAAACTAGCTTTCCATTTAAAGTAGCGTTCCAAGCTCATTATTCCATATATCCATAATATATATATATATATATATATCCATCATCAATTTATGCTCTTGTGTATATTCATACATTATATATATACATAAGAGCATAAATTGATGATGGCATCCTCAATATTTTGCAATATAAAGGCTGAAATACCAGTATACGCTAAACAAGGCTTAGGGAACTGTGGTTTCTGCTTTCCATTACACTCCTATTTAATACTATTTGCTTGTTTTTGATTTTAAGCTTGTGTTTAATAGATTTTGCTTTATATACAAATGTTTCATTTTATTTTTTTTGGAATGCATCTTCGCTTTGTAGCTTTCCTTCAAATATGTCCAAGATGATTGCATTGTACTGTATAAGAGTAAATGATTAAAATTTCATAATAAAATACTTTTCTCAGCTACCATGTCCCATACCTTTAAAGGTTTGTGAATGGCTTTGGCTCATATCCATCTTCCATTTCCTATCTGTAACAGATGCATTGTTTCTAATCACCAGGCATCCAATTTGGCACTGCAGTGTGTTTGTGTGTATGTAGGCGTGAGTGTTCAGTCATACGGCTGCTCGCTTTCCTCCGTCAGCACAGAGGAGGATGGTGCAAATTGCTCCATCACTCACTGAAGTTCACTTCTCTGTGCTAAAAACCTGTCACACAGTATTAAGTACCAATTAAGAGGCACACAATCGATGTTGACGCTGTCATGTCATTGATCAAACCTGCCTTTTCAGAAAACAAATTGATTTCTACATGCACAAAGGGACGAGCATTGTCTTAGCACCTAAACATTTTTTTTGATATAGCAGTTCACCCAACTAAATATTTGAATTACTGCTCTGTGACGTCTGTATCAGTTGCCCTAAACTTGCTGCTACACATCTGCATGTGTGCACACATAAGCTGATGCTTGCATTTACTAACATACACACACACACACACACACACACGATTCTCAACATTTAATTTATGAAAATGGGCGGTGATGGCACAGGTGCGTGTCAGGCGCTCACCTTTGCTTGCGCTGTCATAGTCATAGTAATGTCGTTATTACATAACCCGGTTATATAAACTTAAAAAGCACATTCTTTCTGTCACAGTTTGGCGATGCTAGGAGCAGCTTTTTCTGATTGGTTAATCTTTAGATTTTTTTTTTTTTTAGAAAGGGAAGCCAACTCGACCTGTGTGGTGAAACCTGAAGCGTTTCACCACAGTCACCACACACCATTTAGGGAGGTGCTGTTTCACTCACTATAAAATAATCAGTGGAAAACAGAGAAGTTTTGAAACAAAACTGTTAAAGTGTGTTCTTTTAATTAAAATGACAAATACAGTCTGAAAAAACTGCCGAAACCCGGGAGAAAAGTTCACTGGACATAACCAGACTCAAGTTTATTGGAGTGAAGAGTCTGCCTACATATCATACTAGAAATTATTTGGAGGATTACATTAATGATGCACATTTACAAATATAACGACCACGGTTGTGTCAAGTGTTAGAGACTGAATCACAGTATATAATGTGATCATGAGCAGTACTTCACCTCTTCATATTCAACCAAGATCCTATCAAATAAGCCAAACACAAATCTGTCTGAGATCAGACACGAAATAGAAAAGATTTTTAATCTGGACTATGGATTCTACTGCATTATGTAGCCTAATCCCAGCTTTCAGGCATCTTAAAAATGTCCAGACCCATGCTATTTCTCATGTCTGAAATAAAATCAAATGTGTGATTAATCCATTGTCCAATTCGTGATTAAACACATGCTCTGTAATAAATCACCTTTATAACAAAACCCAACTATCTCAACTAATTTAGACCTCTACACATCCTCCATCCCAAATGGTCCTTCAAGGGCAACATCACCCTGATTCTACGAGATGGTTTTAATACAGGCTTTTTTCATTTAAAACTAAAGAAAAACAACAGTCAATCAATACAGCTTACCCAGTGTATCCTTGAGGTTCTTCACCAGTGAGCCCTTCTTCAGACTGTTTTTCCTCTCTACGTAGTTGGATGGGACGTAGCCAGTGCGGTTGGCTGCGTTGCGGACACGCCACCACGTTTTCGAATCGTCTAGAAGCCACAGACGCTCGTTCTTCCGGATGTCAAGTTCCTGCTCCTGCTGGGCCGAGTAGTCCCACTTGGCGATCACAATCACCTCCTCTGTCATCTTTCATGGAGTCACACTAGGGAAAGAAGAATGATGGTTAACTCCAATGATGCTATTTGCATATACTGCGCTAAGTACGTCTACTTTGATCTCTAAATAAAAATGCGAGGAGCTAGAGAGTCCAAGAGCACCTGGGTCCCTGGCTCGGCTACTAAACCTAGAGAAGCCAGATGCCGCTTGCCATCGAGTGACCCGGTAATTAACCATGGATGGACAGCAATACTGAATGAGGAGTCCTGCCAGCTTGAGTGAAAGCTTTTCTGGCTGAGGAAAGCTTCGTGATTTACACGTTTAGACAACACACACCCACCACCCAAAAAAAACAATCATTTCCCTTATTAAAGTTCCACTTAAATACTGCGAATGATTTAATAGCTCAAAAAAAGGTCAAACAGTGTGACTGCTTATCCTGGAACCATGGCCAGAAAAGGAGAAACTGAAAGAGAAAAGGTTGCAAGGGAGAGAACACAACCAATTGCCTCTGACAAGAACTGCCTGATTGAGACAAGACAATGAAGTGTGACAATTCAATTCCTGATTCACACTTCTACCTAATCACACTGACAGGAGCCACAGCCACACAAACCGCTGGGGCTTAGCAGGTCTAGGCATCACTGCAGGGTCTCGTGGGAGGATGCTGTGCCATCCATCATAGCGTGCACAACTCGCTGCCACTTCACAGCCAAGCTCGCCCTCCCCCATCGTTCCTCTGTGTCTGTCTCGATCTCTTCCAGTTGGCCCAGAACAAAAGATATTCTGCCAGTCTCTGAATATCATGCCAATGGGAAAGCAGGCCTGCAGGATTATGAGCTTTTCAGTGACTATTGTCACAGATTGTTTGCCACATTCTTATATCGGTATTTTAACCAGACACATGGGCTACACATTCCTAAATGTTTTATTAATTTCATACTGCTACTAACCAAAAAGAAAGAAAGAAAGAAAAAAAAAAAAGTTTGCCATGTCATCAGGAGACTGTGAGTTTCAACCCCATACAATGCTACAGTCAGCAGAGGATGAAGAAGCAATGTTGGCTGAGCTCTCTGGATGGAAGGCATGGTATTAATCTCTCTCCTGTCAATCACCCGGAAACCCGAGACAATTATGAGCATCTGTGAGCTCACAGATTTGAAAGCAGGCAGAATGCACCTTCCTCAGACTTCATCTCAGCATTTAGACGAAGACGATGATGGCTTTTCAAATGTTCCATTAGTAGATAGAGCTGGAAGATGGAATAGATGTGCAGGTGATACAGAAGAAAATAAAAAAAAAAAACATATAAAAATAATAATTAAAAAAAGAAGTAAATTAAACTAATATAGTATTGTACAGTTAATACCTACTGAAAACATATCGTGGCACTAGAGTTTTTAAAATGGTATGATACCACCATAAGAAAAAAAAAAAGAAAAGAAAAGCAGCAGAGCAGGAATTTTTTTGTTTGCCAAATGTTGTGGTGGTGTTAATTTGTTAACGTTATAACTGACATTGGTATTAGATTGTTCCTGAATGATAAAATGACTTCGATGTTGGAACAATATTGACGACGTGACTATGAGATAACGCTGAACAAATGCCAACACAGTGTTGAGAAAGAAAATTCAAAACAATATTAATACTAAACTGATGGCTTGAGCAGGATTCAAACTCTGGTCACTGAGGTGATGCAGTCTGCATGCTGTGCAAACAACACGTTGGAGTATTTGGGAGCTACAGTAAGATGCATCTCACAGTAATATATCTGAAGTAAATTGAAACAAAGAGGTAACATTACATCACTCAGAGATGCGTGACATGAGATACACGCGCTGCGTCCGGGAAGGTGTTGTGTCCGTCCCAATCCCTGACTGGAATTCTAAACCCTATTAAAAAGGTACGGGGTCATTGATACGGCCAGGCATTGTGCTAATGGATGCTAATTTGAGGTTGTATTTACAACGGTGTATTCGGGTCATTCATTCAATGTTATCTCAATGTCATTCTAACTTTCAAAAACAACACTGCCCCGAAGGTGGACTTTGCAATGTCGTTACAGCTATATTATCACAATCATCCACCCTTAGGGCTGTTGCTGGGAAATTATTTTATTATGCAAATGGATATTCATTCAGGCCAATAGGAATCTGTCTGTTTGAGCACAGTGCCGACATTGTGCTGGTGGAGCGTGTGATGCTACAAAATCACGTTTCTACCGTCTCTCATACAGTATATCAAACAAATAAACAAACTCAGTATCAAACTCAGTTAGTCACATAAAAAAAACACAAGCTGTGTCATAGTGTACTGGTTTCCAACCCTGGTCCTGGAGTATCCCTTGGTTTGCACCTTGTGGTGTTTTATCTTACCAACCAAGTCATCAACATAAGAGTATGTGGTGGACAGAAGGTTCTCCAGGACCTGGGTTGGAAACCACTGCGGGAAAGTAATTTGATCGGGCAAATGGTGTTCTTAAAGTGCCTATACTTCCTTGAACCTCTGTGAAGTTTGTTTTGCGCATGCATCACTCTGCCCATCTGTGGTCGACAGGCAAAAACTGGAATGTGAGCCAGCTTGCCAACATACTATGAAATGAGTGTGGCTTCTCCGAGATCTGTTCTTCTCTAGAATACCATAAAAGGTTTAAATCACATTCAGTCAGAAATACAAAATATTTTTTTTTATAGAATTGCTGCATAAAAGCAATATCACATTTAAAATCACGTTTATACTGAATTTTGTCATGACAGCAATTTTACATACATATATATGCAGTAAACATTTTGTGCTGTAATAGCAGCAAAGAACAAGTTCTTGTGCAACTAGTAGTGCAAATAAATTGTAAATTGTCCATGAGAATAAATTGACAAAAATGTCCATGAGATGGTAAATGCAGTAAACATTTCGTGTTTCACCTGGTGAACTCGTGCCTACAGTATGGCCAGATCACAGCCATGACGATTTTCAGTACAACAGCAAGACCGAAGGTGTGATTTTACTTTAACGGTTGTGTTCCATTTTCATTATTGATCTTTTCATCGTGTTGAATCAGAAAGTGCAGCGAAGCATTTCAGAGAGGGCAGAATAATTTGATCGGAGATGAGCATCTGAGTGATAGACATCCTCGAGAGTGAAAGTTTTCTGAAATGGTGTGTACTATTCACCACAAAAAAAATCTGCTGGAATATCAAGGAAATAGCTTTTCCTGTTTCTCCGTTTAAAATGCGCTTTCCAGCTCCATGTCTATTTGCAGTAATGGCTGCTCTCACAAGTGATCTCTTGTTTGGGGCACTTTTGCAGAACCAGTATCTCACTCTGATTGCCATGCTTTCTAAATACAGCACATGAGAACACTATTGTGACGGCCCAGTTGTGGGAGGGAGGAAGGAAGGGAGGGAGGGAGGAAAGAAAATTCACTGAAACTACGTTGACTAATAAAAGTTTATTAAAAAAATACATAAATTGAGGACTAACTTGCACTTTTGGACATGAACAGCCACATTGCTCCTGACACACATCATTTATACTACATACTCCATATTTCATACTGTTGCTGCCAAACCCACACACCATATTTTTTTTTAACTTTTAGACCTTAAGGTTTAAAGGCTTGTGTAATTTATACATTTATATTTAAATGTGACTATCTTGTAACTTGTGCACATTTCCAGCCTACATTTAAATTAATAATAATTTATTATTGCCATTTTATATATATATGGTAAATATATTTACATTGGTATTTATATATTTATTTATTATTTTAACTAGGGCTGCAACAATGAATCGATTAAACTGATTAAAATCGATTACTAAAAGCGTTGGCAACGGATTTCATAATCGACTCATTGTGTCGCGCGATGCGGAGACATTTGATTATTTAAAAAATAAAACTTTAGTTGAGCGCGGCGTAGCGAGAACACACTCGGTCTCGCGCTCTGATGCTAGCAGAGTTCGGCACCTCATAGACAGGGCAGAGCAAAAAAAAAAAAAAAAAAATATCGGAGGTAGAGGAAAGATACATGGCAGAGGCCCAGAAAACCGCCCTGCTGGGTCTTAATTC
>JAQMYJ010000037.1:28406237-28417328 GCA_030014305.1 Clarias laeviceps
GGGTTAATGAAGTCCGAGAGGCCGATGACGGAGGGTGAGAAGTCCGGGGAATATGTCCAGTCAAAGATAATCCGGTTTTCGAAAGAAAATGATCCACAGCAATCTCTCCTTCTCTCGTCCAAACAAATAACGCCAGTGCTGGTCCACCATTACTACTCATGCATTTTTCCCCTCGGGGCTTCCCTTAGAAATGCCCGGGGCATGCGCACTTCGCGTGTGTGTGATGCATTTTTCCCCTCAGGGCTTGGGGGCATGCGCACTTCGCGAGTGTTAGTGTTCAATTTTGGTGAATGGTGGAGAATAAACAATTAAAAAGGATTTCGTGTGCTCTTGTTTTTTATTGTTTTTTTTATATCACAAAGTGTTTAAGCGAACCCGGCATGAATGCTGGGTCACATTAACAAGAGTGTGGTAACGTTAATTGTAAAAGTACTCTTAATTGTAAGGGCAAGTTGTTAGTGACGTAGAACGTGGGCGGACATTATGCAAATATGTTACGGAGTGACGTGGATCCGTAACAGAGAAAAATTTGATTTGCTAACAACTCGTTTAGCGTCACAGATAGTGCAGATAGTTTATGTTCACATACAGCTACATGACACACTGCATGAAAGATAATATTTGAAAAAGGATAATAGGACCACTTTAAGAGAGCTGTGCATAAGCAAACTCCCATAAACCTTAATGAACTGAAGCAATGTTGTACAGGAGAAAGGGCCAAAATTCTTCTACAGTGATGTGAGAGCCTGATAAAGTCATACAGGAAACAAATTAATTAAGTAATTGTTGCTTTTTTGGGCTTCATTTTTGTTACATAAATTATGTCATGGCGAAAAAAAGCTATGTTATTCGTCTGAGGTTGTATTTGCCCCACTATAATGAGATGATCTTTATGATGGTTTTTACATAAAAACACATAGAATTAAAAATAGGGCATACTAACATTTGAACATGACTCTAAATCCCAGACTATGCATATATTACCTGTAATAAATTGTAGCCTAATTGCACAGGTCCATTTTGTGATTTAAATTTTTATGTGATTAATTGTGCAGCACTACTTCTTTCCACGATGCTCCTGCATGTTTAATCATCACAATTGAAGTGGTGTTGAAGTTTCCAGCGCCGCTGCAACCCCTCGAAATACTCGTATGCGTAAATGGCACTCGGCTGTTTGCCTTTTTTTTTTTCTCGCTTGAGATTAAAATTACTTCATACAGCTGACAAGATAGCACTGCTCAATAAGAAGATTACTCGTAAAACATTCATGAACATGTAACAATTCACCCGTCATTAGGTTCACCAGCATTACATGAGCATTCCCTGTACTGAACAAAGAGCAGGTCTCACTTAAGTTCCAGTTACTGTTCACACGTAAGCGTTTGCTTGATCGTCAAATCTAATGAATCATATCAGATTATACTCCTCCTCCCCCACCTTAGATATCTGATCCAGTGACTATGTGCAGTATTGGACCGATATGGATACAGAGGATCAGATTTTTATTTTTTAAAATTTTTTTTTTTTTTATAAGTCGTTACACTTTTGTATTGAAGAGAAGAAAACATGATTCTATGACTAGGAAGAGCACCTTTAGAACTAGCAGAAACCTTGTTTCTTTGCCACATTCATACAAAAAAAAAAAAAAAAAACTTCCCCATAAGCCCGTCCTGTATGCAGCCTGTTATTGCAACTGTATTGAAATTCCAAGACTTTTGCAAAACAATCAGCCACTAGGAGCGAAACACTATTCATGTTGTATCATACTGATCTGAACATGATTACAATTATGATTAAAAAATAGATATTGTGTATTATCACTGTAATCCCCACATTTTCGGGCACTACAGTAAAAGGGTGTCGAGTGTGGAGAGCCACATTTATAAAAAAAAAATTTAACCAAAAAAATAATAAATAAATAATTAAAATAAGACGATCTGTATAAAACACACTACCCTAAGGAAACATCGGGTTTCCATTCCAGGAAAATACATCTGTTAAAATTTTAGTTATGAGGCTACCGTATACAACATCACAGGAAGTGCATCTGGAGTCCTGGAGCAGAGAAATGTAGGTTAAAGTAAACATCTGTTTGGATTAAAGAACACCAAACATGTGTGTGATGTTGAAGAACAGGCTGCACAGAATCATCTAGTGTTCCGTGTTACAGTTTAAACAAGGATGCAGTGAGGGATTTTGTATACAGGGTTAGTCACGGGTGCCTGTCTGTTCTCACAACACTGCCTGGAGGAGGAATGCAAATGCCAAGGTCTGATAAAACATCAAGGGAATGACATGATTCACACTCTGGATGATTTGCAGTTTCCCAACTATGCAGACTGGTATCCCAGTCCTGTCATGAATGTTGGAGAATATAGCCGTGCTGCAACTTCTAATAGGAGATGCTGACCTTGGCTCAGGATTTCATGCCAGCTATTAAGCCATAACTGGACTCCTAGTGAAGCAAGCACAGCTGCATTCCCACCAGACGTTGTGGCTCTGGGGAAAGAGAGTCTTAAAAAAGGTCCTGATAATGGTTTTGGATTGAATTGCTTTTCTCTCTGAACACTTTTATACCGACTGAGTGCAGTTGACCATTTCATGTGAACCTAAAAAACATCACAAAACAAGCAAAAGCAAACAATATTTCATTGTATTTATTTCCCCATCATAGTTTCTGGTTTCTGGAACTATTGTATTCTCTAGATTTGAGTCCTACATATCGGTCAGTCTAACATAAAGCAGCTGTTACTCAGTGACCTACATGCATAATGTAGAGAGATATTTGAGATTCAGTAACAGAAAATGCTTGAAGTATTTTTATATTTGATAAAGACTGCACTTAAACTTCTCAGCATTTTCACTAACCACTGTTCCACCTCACACTGTGAACCATTGTTTCTAATGACAAATCACTGATCACCATTGTTCACCAACATCCCATGACTCATTGTTCCCCCATTTATCCAAATGGTGATCAGTCAGTGTTTGTTGGGAAAAAATGGTGATCTGTGATTGGTTGTTGGAAACGGTGATCAGTGATTGCCTGGAACAATGTGGAGCAGTGAATGGCAATTTGAAACAATGAAGGATTAGTAATAATTTGTTGAGAGCAATGGTGATCGGTCACTATTCATTGGGAACATGGTGACCTGTGATTGGTTATTTGAAACATGGATGACGTGTAGTTAGTTGTTGCTTCACATCATTCCTAAAGATTAATGATTGATCGCCACTGTTCCCAACCAGTAATCAGTATTGTTCCCTTTTCACCATTATGCCTAACAACTAATCCCAACAACTAATCACTAGTCCCTCATCACTACTATTCCCACCAATCATTGATCACCATTGTTCCCAACAACCAATCAGTGGTCACTATTGCTTCCAACAACTAATCACAGATGACGATTTTTCCCAGTAAAACACTCACAGATGACAACTCTTCTCCGCAACTGATTACTAAACCCTTATTGTTCCAAATGACCATATAATAACCATTGTTCAGCATTGTTCCAAGGATACAATCAACGATCACAATTATTCCCAACACCAAAACTTTTTATAAAATACACTATACACTTTATAAAATGTCACACAGTAATTAATAATATTGAAGTTATTCAGGCCGATTTTTTTGCTTTAATGTAAAAGACAAATAAATAAATAACTACTAATAATCAACAGATCACTATTGTTGGTCGCTATTTTTGGGATATATTCACATGTAATAAATAATACTTCCTTGCATAACTGTTTGCTTCAATGTCAATTTCTCTCATTAATGCAACACATTTTAATAAGCAAATGTCTCAGTGAAATACAAATGGGTCTAGTGACTACTTACAGTAGGTGTGCTGTATCTACCTACCGCTGGAGAGAGTTAGGACCACTGAACCAGGATTATTTTGGGTTCATCTTTGCTGTTTAGTGTAAAATTTGTGAAACAGGGACGAGGATCAGATAGTGAGATGCTTAGTGAATGTTTACTTTGCGTATTGTCTCGATTTAACTGGACTAAGCTTTTAACAGCCAAACAGTACGACACTCTGCCTTTGGTTTCTTGTTTGAGTCACTTGTGCTCTCACACCTGACTTTTCACAGATGTGTGGTAGAATGATTAGGTGAAGGCGTGATGCGAGGGCAGAGCTGGGGTAGATTAATACAGGAGAAGCAAAACAGCTGGAGAGAGCTATTTAAGATGCTTTCTCCCATTGCAATCAGCAACACTGTAGTCCAAAACCATCACTAGGCGAGTACCACTTTGCCATCATGTTACTGTATTTATCAGGGTTGATTTGTGTTTGTGTTTTTAGATCTAGACAGTGACCAAATGTCCCCACAAGGACAGGAAAATCCTTTTAACAACAAATAATAAAGCAGCTTTTTTTTTTGTTTTTTTGCTTAAGGCCATTACTTTCAGAAAGTACCAATGTGGTGTGTGGTTTCCTTTACTTCCTGTGTTTAGGCAGGAGAGACTAAGCTCACACAGTACATCACACCTAAATAAATTGTGATACACCAAGAAAGCAATTAGTGGAAATAAATACATAAAAATACACACATTATACTATCCTAAATAATTATACACGTACAATAAATATACACATTTAAATACATCAGTCTTCAGAAACAAATGAGCAAACTGACATTGAAATGTTTTATACATAATAATAATAGTGACTGTGATGAGGGTAATGCAAGAGAACTCTCCTGCTTAAAATCTCTGCACCCAGTCACACAAAAGATGTATGAAACTTGTAATATTGGTGTATGTTACCCTTGAGAATTACTTAAAATCTCTTAAACGTTAATCAGGATAGATTTTCCATCATGAGTGATGCCTTAATGCAGCACTTTAATAGTAACCATGGAAACTTTCCCATTAGAAGAAATTACTGCAACTAGTCACCGATCACGTGATATAATTTGCCTTGAATAGTAATATAAATCAATAGAAAACTTGGAACCTGGGACAAAAAGGCAAGTAGAACATGAAGCAGAAATACCTTGTTAAAAGTATATAGTGAAAAAAAAACCTTAAAGGTCACATATTCTTATGTGAGTTCGAGAGTTCCAAAATGTGCCTTTTTCCAGCTGAAATACACTCCAGATCATGCTTTATTTTCTGCCCCTGAACATTAGTGCTGGGTCGTTCATGAACGATTCTCAGAAGAACGAGTCATCTCAGAGAGCAATTAGTTTGTTTTCTACTGGGCACGCTTGCGCAAAGCATCGCAAAACCTCCGTAGGTTATGTACAGGAAACATAACCTACGAGGAACGAACGATTCAGACCAGAAGATATGAGAGGTGAGCTTCTCAGTCTGTTTATCATAATATGTCCTTAGCTGCATTGCAATATTTTCCTTACTGGAACTATAGCCAAAATTGTGTATGTAGACTGTGTTGGGGGTCTGTTTACTGAAAATTTAACATTTTAATTATTTCTGATCAAAAAAATTAAATGAACTAAATGACTCAAAAAAAGATTTGTTCATTTTGAACCGAGTCACTAAAATGATCCAAACTTCCCATGACTACTGAACACCCATTTGAGGAAGTGCATTTTCCTAGCCAATCAGAACACATGGACCAGAAACGTCCATGTTTGGACCCTTTCGATCTCATTTTCAGGCTTTTACCCTTTAGCAATGTAAAAGTTAACAACAAAGCCGAAGGAGGCTACCAGCGACCCTAGCACTTCTTAAGAGCCAGAGATTGTTAGCGTAGCATTTAGTGGGTAGCCACTAACTGTTAATTGACATCAAGTAACCTAGCACTTCTTAAGACCTGAGGAAAGCTAGGTTAACCATTTATACCTGCTAGTCTTATTTACTGTAGCTCTTGAAATAGCACCCAGATAACAACAGAGCTGAGCACTGAGCCAGGGGACGTCCTCTAAGTATATGAGGCCACAATTAGGGAAATCAGATTGGCTTGTTTAAACCATGACCAAAACAAAAAAGTGACAAAAAGTGAATTTTCATAATAGGTCACCTTTAAGATCAACATCATAATTCAACATCTGAGAGGAACAAAAGGAAAATAAATTTTTATAAATACAGTATAAAGAGCTGGTTAATATTAACTTCCAGGCCAGCTAGGTATGGCCAAAAATGTATATTATACAGATAAAAATGATCAATGGATCAGTGGATATCACAGCATAACAAATAAAAAAAATAACAGTGTTAAATTTGACAAATTATTATATATATTTTTTTATCTAGCATTAATGCCTTTTGTTTCCAGTCAAACAAAAATAATTTTAAAAAATCCAGAATGACATTTATTTTGCTTTTTAAATTCAATAAATGTTGGAATAAATCTTTAAGCAAAATAAAGTTTGAATGCAGTTAAATAAACTCTGGTGGTCAGAAAACTAAATAGTATATTTTACTCAATCACTCACTAAACCGCTTTATTAGTGTGGATAGTGCGGGGTTTTTTTGTTGTTTTTTTTATATATAAATAAAGATGTCCATTATGGAGGCGAAGACTTCCTCCTCCATAAACAGCAAGCAAGCAAAACCTGTTCTGTTTCTAAATGAGAAAAGACTTCAGCATGAGCCAATAGCAGCTCGGTGGGTAGCTCTGATGCGCCACATTTTTCTTTTTGTTTCTAAAAATACCTTTTGTTTGGTTGCTGTAGACATCAGTATATTTTAACTGGCACTGCGAGTGAATGCGATTGATAATTTAAGCTAATTAGCAGAGACTTCAGGCTTGTCATTTCTTTTTTTGGATCTGGAAGATTTTTGGCGGTGACAGTGAATGACAAGTTGCTGGAATAAAGGCAGTACAAGCTATTGTTGAGGTACTGTTCAACATGCTACAGTACATTGTTGAATTTTACTGCTGAATTTCACAGCATTTGCTTGAAGTTGCTGTTTAACATCAGTGCAAGGTGTCTTCGAGTGTCAGGACATTTTCTTTCACAAGCAGCTCACATCAGGCTTATCAGTAACATGATTAGCTCTGTTGTTTTTGGCCTCAAACTTCAAAAGCAAAACCAAAAAAAAAAGAAAAGAAAGTGGGAACAGAAGCTTATCTGGTGGACGTGATTTGTTTATAACAATGACTCGTGGTTGATTCTTTAAATACAGTACATAGTGTATTGACAATGGGATCTTTGCTGCAATATCCGGTAATCAAATGTTGCTGCTGATGATTTGCTCTTCCAGATTCTACCATGTGCTCATTTTTCTCTTCAAGGCTAGAAACAAAATTATTATGTAGAAGGTAAATGCTTTTAAATACATTAATGGTTGTCAAACCCTTGAGCTCACCATGAGGCAAAAATTATTTTAAAAAACACTATAGAGGTTATCTGTGTTTTGCTTGTTAAAATATTAGTCTTTTGAGCCTCTTCACAGATATTATCCTGATGCAGTTCTCCTTAACACTCCATATTAGTGTGGTAACAATAGAGTGCACAGTGATACCTCAGCAGCCTCACAACTTTTGACCTTAAGAACTAAAATGTTGCAAAAAATTTGGCTGGCATGCGAAGCATTTGACATACGAGCAAATGAACCGAGCTGAACTAAAGCTGAACATGCCAGCAAACTAGCATGCACATCCGTTTAAAACTTGTTTGTTTCAGTGGAAAGCCAAGAAAAGAGAGTTAACATCTTTTTTTAGAGTTTTTTTTTTTTTTTTGCATTTTCTGCAAGATTTAGTGAAGACATGGCACCATGGGACCCAAGAATATTGGCAAGGACGGCAGCAAGAAGAAAAGGGAGTCACTTTCAGTTTAATTTTTAAAGCAGCCGGTTGCAAGAGGAATCATAAATTAAGGTTAAGTGGGGTTTAATGTATATTTAAGATTTTACTTCATTTAAATGACTTTTCTAAATTGATTGTTATTTTGATTGTTTTTATATACAAAAAATATGATTATAGTGTTGGGAATTGGTAATATTTTTGGGTGGCTGGAACGGACTATCTGTATTTACATTAATTCTTATGGGAAAATGTGTTTTGCAATACGAATTTTAAACTTAAGAACTCGCCTCCAGAACGGATTAAATTCATATGCCAATTCAGAGATATTATGTCCTGTCTGTCCCTGGAGAAGATTCATTACTCAATCCGTTATTCAGACTTGAAATTTCAACAAGTGTGGGGGCCCTTCCTTCGCTTTTTTTCATATACATTTATAGTTTGATTCCCTTCTTATTTAATTGTTTGTCTGTTTGTTTTCTTTTCCCTTTTTTTTTTTTTTTGCATGCAGAACCAAAAAACTTCCAGCTCCATATTCTTTTTTTTTTGTTTGTTTGTTTGTTTGTTTTTCTTTAGATGCCTGGCGTCTAGCCTTTCTTATTCATGTAAAACTGGCTTGTAGTCAGAGAGGGGTGGTGTCGGTGCTCTAGGGTTTATATGGGGGTTATAAGATCTATTTTGAAACATTACATGTTTACCCTGTTATATCCCTGTTTGAAATCAATAAAAATATTGTTTTTGTGTGGGTGTCTTCTGGCTCTGTCCTACAAAAAAAGGCAGCATAAAGACAGGATCAAAGCCCATTTTTTATTTCATTGAATTCTGCTAGACCAAAAAGTGGTAAACAGCTGCCTGAACATGCGATCATTGAAATTTATTTGGAAAGTAAACAGACTAATGTTTTAAATCTTGTTCTGATTCAGCTATAGCACTGATATCCAATAAAACTGCTTAGATGTTCCAAGCCCAAATAATGCCACACTTGCAACTGTGCTGTTGTTATATGGCATATCATTGTTTATGCAATTACCTTGGCAGCAGAATCCACAGCCATTCTCATATAATGCTTTTTATATTGTTTGAGATAGGTCACCCAAAATTACATGCACAGGTCATATACTGTACATAGGCTTACAGTCTGTTTTTGACCCAAACTGATCATTCTGACCCAAAGAAAGATGGCACCATTAAAGCTTTGAATGACCTCAAAAATCTTCAAAAATCACATCAGTAGTCACTGATGGACCCTCCGCAGTTTGCATATCGTACAGGCAGGGGAGTTGACAATGCCAACGTATTCATTAAAAACACCATTCACAAGTTCTTGAAATGCCCAGTACTGTACCTCAGCTACTGTAGACTTCTGTTTGCAGACTTTTCTTCAGCTTATAACAATTTACAGCCCTATATTCTGGCCCAGAAATTCTCCTCCCATTTTCACTTGAATGGATGCAGTTGCCATTTATCAATGATTAGATATGCTGTTTCACAGAGGTAGTTCTGGTTACTTACTGATGTCCAGTGCCCTCCAGTAAGTGCAATAAAAGTAGCTTCTGCAAGCTGCCTCACTTCCATAACCTTATTCAGTGTTTTTAATATATTCTTGCAAAAAAATAAAAAAGTTCCTATTAGTCCCAATACTCTCAAACTCTCAGGTCTATCAACAACATGAGCAAATGCATCCACTATGAGAAGATTTTAATTACTTAAAAAAGTGTCAGGATTGGAAAACAGCTCAGGTTATTACTTCTTCAGGCCAGTAGAGGTTGTTGTTGTTTCCATTTCCAGGTCATAATATCCTGTGTATCAGGGTTGAGTGTATACTCAACAAGGTTTACTTTTTTTTCTGATCAGCTTCCATCTAAGAGCGAACATGTTTCAGAAGTTCATTTTGGAATAAGGTAGTTTAAATTTTTTTATTTTATTTTTGCATAGCAACATAAATTTAACTAAAAACAGTTAAATTAATATCACACCACAAGAGATCATACCTTAGATGAAAGGAAGGTGTTCAGAAACAACATTTTGTCCATGTGTGGTCATGGACTATCATGAGATATGAGAGGTTGGTCCTGTTTAAACAGAATAGATTGTTCTTCTATTTAGCCATCATATAATCTTAAAATCTTAGCTCTGGATGTGAGAATGTGCTATTTAAAAAAAATCTAAAACAAGCAATGTGATTTTACATTTTAAAAACAGTTATTCTGAAACACAGCAACACCATTTTCATGTTCCAACATGGTTACTTAAGAAATGAGAATTTACTTACTGCCACCATTAGGTTTAAAAGAATTGTGATCTCACAGAATGTTTTGTCACCCTCAATCACAGGTTGCCCAAGGCAGATATGTACAGTAGGGGCTATTCTATAGGATTATGTTAATCCAAGGTTTGAAACTGGATTGACTTTGAAAGAACATTTAAATCACTGATGTAACTGACTTGAAAGAAGTCACATATAAATTCCTTGGCTGGAGTGTAGCTGTGGATGCAGTCTGCATGTGTTGTATATTTAAAAATTTGGTCTTGGGGCTGTTTGTTGTAATCAGACCATGTACTGTACCTGTATTGCTGTGTGACTGGAGGTTAGTAATGAACCCCGTTAACAAGTGACGGGTTAAAAGATTAGAGTGAGATTAAGTGTTTCTCACATGTTCAGACTCACTTTATTATAATCTTCCAGGCATAAAATCACAAACAACTTGGTGCGGATAAAATCTCAAAACGCAAGCAGACAAAACACAAGAAGACACAGAGTAAGAAATAAGCTCAAGAATAAATTAAGAGAGCAGCCAGACTCACAATAGACAATCAGAAGAACTACAACACTCTTTGCAGTGTGTTGTGCACATGTTGCATGTAGACATTATGAAGTTATGTAATAAATGTAATTCTTGTGCATAAAACGAAATATAATCCTGCTGGTGCCCCTGATGTACTGTATAGAGAATGTGAGTGACCTGCAGTGTGGCCTGTGTGGTAAAATGCCCAATAACTGGGTAGAAAATGAAGCTTTACTTCAGCTATACATTGGTAACAGGAGTTATTATAAAACTTTTGTGCAGCCCAGCTAATGAAAGGAAAAGCAGTCCAAAGTTGCTCATTATTTAATTAATGTGCTTTAGCTAGTGATTCGAAATCAGCCAGATAGGTTTGTGCAGCACTGTATCATATCATATCACATATCATATCAGCACTGTATAAATACAGGATACAGTGGAACCTCGGATTACGATTAACACGGTTTACGAGTGTTCCGCAAGACGAGCAAAGGTTTTTAATAAATTTTGACTTGGAAAATGAACAAGTCTTGGTTTTTCGATTACCGAGTATCATGTATCACGCATGATCTTCTTGTTTT
>JAQMYJ010000037.1:28417428-28466937 GCA_030014305.1 Clarias laeviceps
TTATAAAATCTATATTGAAACATTACATGTTTACCCTGTTATATCCCTGTTTGAAATCAATAAAAATATTGTTGAGAGAAAAAAAAAATTATATGCCAAGGTGCCATTGTACTAGGGCTGAAACGATTCCTCAAGTAACTCGAGTAATTCGATTACAAAAGAAAGCTTGCGTTATGTTTTCGCACAATTATTTGTTTGGCGTGACACAGCGCGCTTACGGATGCAAGCCGCTAGTAAACACAGACGAAGAAGAAGCGCTTACGTCACCCACAAAAGTGGAAGAAGACGCAAACAGTTAGCTGTGTATTGATTTGAGGGAGCATTCAGTTGCGGGCTGCAAAATAGAAGGGAGCGATAAAATGATCAGCGAGACAAGAGATGAAGAAACCAGCAAGAAAAACAAAAGTGTCAGAAAAAAGGCTTATGTTATGCTTGAGCTGTAAATTTTTTAACTTTCAGTTCTGAAAGTTGCACAACTTAGTGTTTTTGTATAATTATTTATTTTAATGTTTGCCTTAGTTTTTCTTTTGAAACTTAAAGTCATTTGAAATACCTTTTTTTAGTTTTTGCATCTGAGAAAAGTCTTTAAAATAAGAATGTATGCCACTGTAATGCACTAAATCATCTCAGTCAACTTTAAGCTATTCCTTGTATTGTGAATAATGACAATGTTTATTTTGGATAAAATGCTCTATGTATTTAAAAAATAAAAGTAGATTTTTCTAAAAAGAAAACCAATTAATAGTACATTTTATCTGATTATTGAATTAATTGATTACATTTTTGGTAGAATACTCAATTACTAAAATATTCGATAGCTACAGCCCTACACTGTACTATCATGCATTTCAATACTTTCCAATGCCTTTTCTCTATAAGACTTAAGGGCTGGAAAAATAATATTTGTACATGACTTATTGTCTTTTGTTTGTTTTCAGAGAAAAAATAAGGTTTTTTTTCTCTGCAAACAAATAAAAGACATTATAAAATATAATATAATAATATATACACACTTAATATAAAAAATATTTTTTAAATAAAAAGATAATTTTTTCTTGCTGTAATTCCTAGAGACTACTCATGGCTTTTAAGTGGCACATTAAGTAAAATGTGTAAGGAAAACTCGTAAATCCGTCATTTAAAAACGTGCATCATTAATAATAATATACACTATATATTATACTGTTAGTATATACAGTATGCTATAAATCCTGTATCCATATTCTATTTTAACACTGCAAAGATTTGCAGGATATCTAAAAAGTACTGCAAAGTCTAACACAGTTGCAAGTCTTTACCACACATTTATACAGCATGTGCACAGCGGTGCTGCTGCGCTTAAGGGCTTGTCTTTTTTAACTGAACTCTCTCTATATTTCACTTCAGGCCCCTCTGGTCAAATCATTCATAGCAACCTAGGCTCATACTCAATTCTCACCACTTATGCTTGCCAGTGTGTTCAGAGAAAATAAAATCTGATTTGGTGCAATGCCTTATGTAGTTATCCAATCAGGAAAGTAAAAATATAACTGTACAGTCTTTTTTTCCCAAACAGTTATTGTCCGCCTATAGTAGCTGATGCCTTGCTCAGACAATGACGACCAATCTGTTGCTGACTTGTCAACCATTAGGAAGCCATGTTTCTCACTGTGTGGCAGCTCTGAGCTCAACCACACTACTAATGAGAAATTTTGGCTTAAAATATTCCTTCAAGTCTAGTCTCTGAACAAACCAAACAGCTTCCTGTGGCTCATATTTCAAACTCAGTCAGGTTGTTCATTTCAGTTACACAAACATCACTGCTGCCAGTGCTGTGTTTAATGAGACAGATTTCTATTAGCCAGATCAGACAGACGTCCACTTGTTAAAAGTATCGATTATTTCAAAATGGTGTATACAGTACCAAGAAAAAGTTTGGACAGAAGTTTGGATTTATTTTTCTACATTTTAGAACAATACTGGCTTTTTCCAAAACTATGAAATAACACAAAGTCAGTTGTTATTTTAAAACACGAAGGTCAGTTGTTTTGTAATAGTTCTTGCAACAACAATATTGTCAAGTGCATTTGCAAAACCCATTAAATCACCATGATGAAAAACTCTCATGAAGACCTTCGCAGGAAACCAAGACCAAAACTTACCTCTGCTGCAGAGGAGAAGTTCATTTAGAGTTACCAGCTTCAAAAATCACCAATTAACAGCACCACTGATTAGAATGAAGTTTTTTTTTATTTTTTATTATTATAGTGTTGTGGTACTTTTTTTTTTTTACTACGGTATATTGTGCAACTACTACAGATACACACATAACTAGCTCAAGTTTTCAATGAAGTCCTGCTTCTGCCAAAATGCAAATGGAACCATTTTATTTAATTGCTGGCACCTTGTAGCATCGCCTATTACTGAAAAGAAATTCCTAGTTGCAAAAAAAAAAAAAAAGAAATTAGCTCTACAACACTAGTTAATGTGCAGCTATGGTTTAAAAACATGTCTGTACTTTCTTAATATAATGCCCTATTGGAGAGCAGATTCAGGCACAATTCGGTGATTTCTCTGATTCGACTCATCAGTTAATTACCCAGCTTTGTAGTAAGTGCCACTTAAGCCTTTCATGTGAAAACTACATAGCTCTAAAGCTAATTGCAAAGGATTCAAAAACTCCCCCCCCCACAATTGTATATTCTCTGCATGTCACTTGGGTATTTTTAGACTCCCACCTTGCTAAAAACAAAAGCTCTTTACAGAGTGAGTGCGCTGCAACTCTATTAGTGTGTGCTCATTACTGAGCAAATTACAATCACACTGTACCTTATTCATCAAAGCTGCATCAGTCAAGTCTGGAGAGAAAGCACACACACATACCTCACCAACAATTTCCTTGTTCAACAATTGAATCAGATGAGATCAAGCTTGGATGTGTAAATATGAGCATTTTTTAGCATTTTCTTTTAACACCCTGAAAGATTAAATCAAAATGAGGTCGGCAAAAGTCACGGTTCAGGACCGCGGGCAGGACACTGCTTGGTTTTGAAGTCACGGTTAGATATGTTTTTGGAAAAAAAAGTAAGAAAAAGTAAGTCATGAAATTAATTCATCTTCTATACCACATATCATGTGTACAGGGTACCTTATGTCTGTACGACATGTACTTTAACTTCTTACCTAAAAACCGTAAAAGAATGTTAAGAAATCGTGAAAATGAGCACCCAGTCCAATGAGAAGAACTCATTTGGGAACTCGTTTCCTTGCATTGTATTACCCTTGTGTCTTGAGCTGTTGCCCCTGCACCTTGGCTTTCCACCGTAAGAAGTAGGAGGGCAAAGTCTGTTCAAGGGTAACTCCAGCTCTCGCCCCAGCATTAGTTTTGCGGGTGACACCACTGTGGTGGCATGCTGCGCCGCTCTGTAGTGTAGAAGCGTCTGAGACAAAGCCTCATTGAAAGAACAGCCTTGTGCCAATTGAGCTCTCAGACCGTTTTTCAGCATCTGACTGAATCTCTCTACGCTCCCATTTAACTGCAGATGATAAGCTGTTCGTACGTATTTGATCCCTGTGCTTTGCATTTAGCTGGTAAACTTACCTTACCTTGCTAACTTTACTCGCTCCTGTCGATTTCTTCTTTACAACATTAGAAAAATTTCTTTCTTCACAGGCTACTCAGGTGCTTGTTCAGACCGTTTTTATTCCAAGACTGAACTACTGCAACTCACTCCTCATAGGTCTGATCACTCCTCGTAGGTCCACCACTCATCCTCTGCAGCTGATCCAGAACGCATCTGCATGTCTCGTTTTCAACCTTCCCAAGTTTTCCCACACTACCCCACTTCTCCGGTCTCTGAACTGGCTTCCTGTAGCTGCCCACATCAAATTCAAAACCCTGATGCTTGCCTACGAAACCAACCTCTCATCCACCTACCTCTCAGCTCTAGTCACACCTCGCACTGCACCACATTCCATCTGATCCTCCAGCACTGCTCGGCTGGTCCCACCATCGATCAGGGATCGAGGAAGAAGTGCATCTAGATTCTTTTCTGTTCTGGCACCTAAATGGTGGAATGAACTTCGTCTAGATGTCCGTACAGCTGAGTCTCTGTCAATCTTTAAACAACGACTTAAGACATATCGGTTTCTTCAGTACTTGGACTAACCTTGGAAGAAAAGAAAAAAAAAGTTTGACTGTACTAACCTAGTAATCCAGTGTAAAGATCTATCCAATGATCACTCACAGGGTTGGCATTCCTGCCTTGTGGGGATGCCAATACATCACAGGGCACACACACTATGGGCAAATTGGGAGCACCAATTAACCTAAACTGCATGTCTTTGGACTATGAGAGGAAACTAGTGTACCCAGAGGAAACCTACCAAGCACAGGGAGAACATGCAAACTCCACGCACACAGTTTCGAGATGGGAATCGAACCCTCAACCCTGGAGTTGTGAGGCTCCAAACAAGTCTAGTTTTCTATTCTGTCAGAGTCGCTGAGAGTTGACTCTTCAAATACGTTATTAGCAAGTGATAATGAGTCTGGATAGTAAGTAGAGCTAACTAATTGTTAGATTGTAGATGGGCTGTCGAGGTTACCACTACATGCAAAGCAAACGTTTCCGGATAATACATTTTAATTGGTTATATTAAAAACAATTAATTGGTTAAAGATTTGTTTTTAGTCAAAAATTATGTAACAATATAATATAGATCTGTAATTTTATCCTTTGAAATAAATTAACAGTTTGAGTTAAATGAGTTAAATAAAATGCCTTGATATTTACAAAATTCACAAATACTTGTTCCTGCAGGTTACAAAATGTTTTAGTTTTCAGTTCACTTCCTAAATGGGGCCTTTAAACAGCTTTTCTTTAAAAAAAAAAAAAAAAAAAAAAAAACTTTATAACTGCATTTTTCTTTGCAGCAACCTTGGATTAAAAAAAAAGGTTCTAACTCAGCCTGAAAGAAAGAGATTTTCTGCATTAATAAGACGTATAGGAGGGAACATTCTGCTGCCTTATATGCATTCAAAAAAATGGGAAATATCAGAAAGTAATCATTTACACCTCTGTACAGGTTGAAATTCCTTTCAATGACCTCTTTTGCCTTATGGTTGCAGAAACTGGCCAACTGAGGCCCTCTGGGGCAGGAATCACGCTGCCCCTTTCTCACAATATAAGCAGTGATAAATGAATTATTAGAGCAAGTGGAGCAGAGGGCAGTGTCAGGGTTGTCTGATATGCATTTTCATTTCAAACTAAACTAGTTTAAAAGTACTTCACAACCATACTTCGACAACACTTTACTCCAAAGTCTTGTTCATTTCGATCAGTGAGAACGCAATCGTTCTGGGCTCAGGAATCGTGCCCGAGTCGGCTGGAAAAATTCAGTATACAGCATACTCAGACACAGATGAAACGTGAAAGATAATCTTAACCCAAGAGCAGCAGTAGATTGCTGTTTAGATGTGACGTCATCTGTGCCTTATGTCTCTTCCGGGAATCTGTGTGCGCGTAGCATGCACCAATCTCATCCTCAGACCTACACAGCCATACTGATAGTGTAGGAAGACACGCGAGAGTGTTACCCTTGATTTTTCATTTTTTTCCCCCACAATAATGGCACCTGCTGTATTGGAGAGTATAAATAGGCAAGAGTACCCAAGAACAGGGAGCAAAAGTAATGTGAACGCTGGCCAGTGGGGGAGTGGGGATGAATCATTCTTGGGCACGGTACAAATCAAACATGCCTAATTACACCCTTAGACACACGTAATGAGAAAACACCCTTAGAAAGCTGGATCATTTGCTAAAACCTGGCAAATCATTAAAACCTAGAATGGACATGTGATGTGTAACTTCACACTGCTCTCCCTGTCTACAAACATACCAACCAAAGGTCCAAAAAGATAAGGTGATAAAGTACCGCCTCTTGTATCACACACACTTTTACAAGCTTGACAAGTGTGATTTGCAGAACAGGAGTTGCAGGGAATCAGAGTGAGCGAAGAGACAGATGAAACCGAACGCGACTGAATGTTAAAAAAGAAAAAAAAAAAGAAAAAAATGACACACAGTGATGTATAAAAAGCTAAAGCTTTATAGCGACGGCTCGATTTGAAACGACTCAGTACTACTGCTGACCTTTTCCCCAGAAGGAAAATTCCATCTGAGGGGAAATGATGTACAGAATCCATGTAAATTGAAGATACATAGATATGCAAATTGAAAATTTGACAAAGAGAGAAAGACAAAAGGACCAGTTCCGTAAAGGAAGTTCACCAAAGCAGATTAAAGAACCCTATACATAATCAGTGGCAGCTTTGAAGCCTGGAGGCTCCCAAAAGAGACAAAATCGCAAACTGCATATCAAATGCAGCCTCACACACATAATTTAATAGGATTTTTTTACACAACTGAAAATGTGCTAAGAGAAGCTTAACTAAGCACAAGCTTGCAACGTACACCAACCTTTGAAACAGAAAAGATGCCATGCATTTCCGCTGGAGCACCAAATGATGGGGCTGTCAAAACAAATCCCATTATTAAAATCTCATTCAAATGTTTAAAAGTATTACATTTAGTTGCTTAATACA
Organism: Clarias laeviceps; assembly: GCA_030014305.1. Lineage (NCBI taxonomy): Eukaryota > Metazoa > Chordata > Actinopteri > Siluriformes > Clariidae > Clarias > Clarias laeviceps. The sequence goes on from JAQMYJ010000037.1 coordinate 28,424,012, forward strand.
AGTCTGCAACTAATTCTATATAATAGAAAGCCTCAATTATTGCAATTAAGTAGACTAAATAAGAAATGTGAAAATGTAACTCTCAAACATTGGATTGAGTAACTTTTTGGATTCTGGATCTGGGAACTGGATTCCATCAGATAAAGGATCAGAATGTTTGTTCATGCATATCCGAGTGCAGCATAATAGTTTCCCATTTTTTGCACCCAATTATGATCTAAACGCACTGGAGCGCTAACTAAATTTGCTCGATTTTAAAAGTTATTTGACAGCCTGACCAAACAACAAACAATAAAACCCAGCCTTCATTATAGAATCAGACCAATTCCATTTTATATTATTACATGGTCGGAATCCAAAGCCAGAACCAACTAAACACACAAGGCATACAACTGAACATGATTATGACATCGGTGAGACGTTTGTTCCAAAAAAAAGGCAACAGTGTCTTAGTAAAGATGTTCAGAGGTGTCGACTTTACCTATTTTAAATAATGAAAACTGGACATGTGGAGGTCAATGTTAATACTGTGAGGGCTGCTGCACATAAATCATTGTGTAGGTAAACACTGGATTGTGCACACCGCAAGAACTATTTAAATAAAACTTAAACTGAGGAAGAAATGTTATCATTAATTATTAACGATTAATCAATTATCGACTGTAAATGTGTTTGACTATCAGTCAAGAAGAATGTGTGAAATTTGCAACCCTACTGCTTAATGCTGGAAAACAAAACAAAAAAGGCAACTTCAAACATGGAAAACCAAGGCCAATTCTCTTGTTTTTGTTATACTTTAAAACATTTGAATTTCAAACTTTCGTTTTTAGAGTGATTAAAAGTATTGGAACATGACTCACGGCTATAATCAAGGTCTGCGGTGTTGGACTGATAGTTTAAACTTTGTTTTATTTGTTTCAATTTATAACTTAAACTGTTTCCTCTGCATTTGTTATAAACAATGATAAACCAAACGAAGACCAGAGAGGTTCCTATGGGAGAAAAGCAAGCCAACAGAGCAGGGGTGAAGGGATCGCAATCTACCATTGGGGCAGAATTGCAGTGGCTATAGTAGGGCTGGGCAGTACATCAACTATTTTAACAGAAAATTTTAATAAATATGAATATATATTTTATATATTAAGAAATATAGCCTCCGCTGATGCTGACAGCTGTTCTCGGAGGACTCGTGACTGCAGTCGCTCAATAGTTCAGGACTGGAGTTTCCTACACAATTTTTTTTTTTTTGCTATACAAATAAAATTCAATTGAATTGAATGTTGTGTTACATGACCGTTTCTTCGGCGACACCATGCCAGTGTTTGCAACTCTCCTCTCACTCTCCGGACAGCCCCGCCCCTACTCTCCCTCTGCATCTTGACACGACACCTTCCCCACTCACACTCTCACATGTGACTTTGACTTACAACTTTGAAGAAAACGCCATGATACAGTATATTATGTATTGATATTCAACCTAAAAAATTCTGAAACACTATTTCGCCCAGCCCTAGTCCATAGAACAAGATGCTTAATCAGCAGTAAAAATTGGAATTGTCAAACAAGTGCGTGAATGAACCAGAAAAGCTTCTAGAACCAAAATTAATCTCTGATCTTTATTATTGAAAAATAATAATGTGTGGACAAAGAAAGGCTTTGCTCCAATACACACAAGGTACTGTCATGGTTTGATCTTGCATGGTTGCTCCAAAACAAGCTTACTAATCTTTAGGGATGATGTAACAGCAGAATTAATTCAGATGTCAAACATTCTGTCTGCCAATTTACAGATGTCTGTAACAAATCTTATTGGGAGGAACCTCATCATGCAGCGAGAAAAAGAAAAAGAAGAAAAAAAAAAAGAAAAAAAAAAAAAACACTCCCGAACACAACAAAGGGCTTCTGCTTCAACACTTTTATTTGAATGGTGATTTACTTGTATAAAATCATTACGGTCTGACAGACTGGTACAGTCTCTCATCATCCAAAGAAGTGGTAGAACTCGATGTCTTCCTTTGAGTCTTTTAACTGAAATAAATCTCAGCAGAGCTCCTTCAATTAGCTAGCAAATAATTCAGCTTAGCCTAAAGGCTTTCTATAGTGTTTTCTTTATGCTCCTCACTTACCGCCCACAAAGCAAAACAGAACAGCATTAACTGGGTCTTTTGATTTGGGATTTGGAATGTTATGTGAGATTTGTGTTGTTTTGCGAGATCTAGAGCACTGAGGAATGTCAACTCTCGAAGGGTGTACTATGCACTATATAGTCTGATTTTTGTAGCATAGTCATATCTCCAAGTAAACTGTAAAATTCTGTGAGAAACAGAAAAAAAATGAGACTCATCATACCAGCTGACATTTCTCCAACCTTCATCTGTCCAGTCACAATGAGTTTATGTCCACCACCTTTTTCAAGCGTGGTTATTTAAATCAATCATCGTAGTCATCTGGTTACCTCAAACCAGTCTAACCATTCTCCTTTGTCCTCCTAAGGTGTGACATGTGTGTCTTAATATATGAACAGTAATTATACAGCTTTGTGTAACACCAACACCAAAACTGACTGGACTGAAGCTCATATTTTGGATATTCCACTTATATAAATCGTCCTCCAGCCTATCACCATTGTCACTTATGCCCACAGAACTGCTGTCAGCTGGGTATTTTTGGTTGTTGGACTGGTTTGGCTCAGCAGAGGTCTTAGCCATGCTAAAAATCTTCCCGCATTCAATTAACACTGTCCATGGTGGACCTTTTACACTGGTAGAAGAGGGACTAGCGGGAAGTGGTATAAATGGCCATTAGAGGCGGGACCTTATACAAGAGGCGTTCAAGTCAAACCAGGACAAAATAATCAGAACAACACAGTTAAGCACAGTTACAAAAGTAAAAACTACCTTTATTTATCTATACAATCCTCTGCTACACTAATGCATTTATCCCAGTCTTTCACTAGTGCTTGGATAATCACAAGCAATGCATTTGCACCATCATTGAACCTGACTCTTGAATCCTTTCTGAAAATCCCATTTCTCGCAGTTGATGTGCTACAAAACGTTTATGGAAAGATACCATTGACAAGAGCAATGTGCACAGATGGATGAAGTTGTTTAAAGAAGGGGAAACCAGCACTAAAGACTAACCTCACAGTGGGGGACCACCAACTGCAACAAAGGAGATTTTAAAAGAGGATTAGAAAGTTGGATTAAACTTTGGCGCAAATGCATCGCTTGTGATGATGCTGAGTATAGAGGAGGAGTTACTCTGCCAACATGTGCAATGTGAATGACCTATAATAAAATAAAAATTTAAGTTAATAAAAAAAAAAAAAGTTATACCCACTTTTGCATTACTTTCAGCTCTCGTGAAGAGAAAAACTGGTGTGCAGTCCTCTGTAAGCACAATTAATGTTTATTTTCATGACAGCACAATCAGAAGATTCTTGATCTTAAGAGAGCTGTGCATAAATGAACATAATGACTCTACATCAAAGAAGTAAAACAATGTTGTAAAGAAAAAAGAGAAAACCGCAATTTTTCCGAAACAACGTAAGAGACTCAAACTTCTATACTTTAGTTCAAGTTATTGTTGCTAGCGGTTGATCCTACACGTTATTAAATTATAGACTGTAATTAATTTCCCCTCGCACAGTTTCTGAATGCTGGTTTATGTTATGGGACATATGGACTTCATTATTGATATTTGTTGTGTTTTTGTTGACATCTATTTTTTTATTATTATTATTTATTTATTTTATCTAAATTGTTATTCATTCATTGCCCTGATAAAAAGCATAAAATTTAAAGAGGCTGTACTTTCTTTTTCCCATGACTGTAGGTCATGACATCAGATTAAAAAGCCTTGTAAAATTGTAGAGTATTAGGTCCCTGGTGAGAAAGGCTGGAAGAATGCTTTACCACTTACATTTTTTTTTTATTGCCCCATAACTGTCCCAAGCAGGAGCTCGTATTAGCCCTCAATCTTTTCTAATGAAGAGACGTTTATTCAGAAGCCTGCCAGCATCTCAAACTAAACCATCTTCTTAAATCAATGAAAAGCAACACGTGGCATTCAGTTAAGTTTAACAGAGCTATAATTTGTCCCCTCACTAAAAACTTCCAGTAGTGTCTATTTTTAGTAAGCGTCATTCTTTTTCCTGGCACTGAGTAGGCACACTAGCCTGATTAAATATTGAGGCGCTATTTTCCCCAGATGGTTAATAAAAGATGCATCAGCCACACATGCTGAGCAGCTCATCACTCCTCACCCTAGCTAATGGAATCACATGGTCTGTGGGTTTCTACAAAATGGGAATGCAGATACAATATGAGGATATGCACAACATGCACATATTTCAAATAAACAGAAATTAGATGAGATTAAATCGCTGATTACACTTGTTCACATTTTACCTTTTAGAAGACAGTTTAGTTTTAGAAGACTACATTTAGTTCAGTACTACATCGCTCAGATGCTGACAAGCTACAGTACACTAGAAGGATTTCTACTTTCAATAAACATTATTTAATAAAGGAAACTGGATAGGTGTTAATACAATATAGGAGAAGCAAGAACAGCTTTCATTTATTATTTACGGAAGGAGTCTCCAGTTTCAGAGCTTTGTAGCAAACAGCATCTATTTAACTACAAGAAATTCTTCACAACATTGCACTTTCCTCTATCTGTTTAACATCCCAGAGTTGTTCTATTTGGAGGGACATACTTATATATCAAAGTATAATTTATTTATTTTTAACCCTTTTTTTAAATCTTTTTTTTTTTTTTTTAGACTTGTGTAAAAGTCTGATGATTTTATAAGTTAAATTTACCACAGTATGTATGACATTTGGTTAAATATTTAAATAAATAAATAATTATCAATGTAGTGCAAGAGGAATAATAATAATCTTGGTGGACTTTCGCTTCACATCCCATTGCATCACACCACCCCAACATTAGGAAGCAAATTGGAAAAAAAAAAATCCAATTCCAATCCTTGTGTTTAAAAATTACATAAGCAAAATGTGCTTCTGAGATTGTTGCTTAATTAAAAAGAAACAAATATTGTTCCCATGACATGACGTGGGTCCATCATCATCATCTTTTTCTTCTAATGAACGAATAGAATTTTTCAAATGTTGAAAAAATAAAATAAAACTCTTTTACCCAACCGATTAAACACTTTACAGTTGTGTTGTCACAAAAGTAAGGCTGTGTCCTGAATAAATGCTTTGAGCATGCCAACACATTTCTTATCCAAGCAGGGTCCATTAAAGCAGTTAAGCCAGAATTTCTATTCTGCATTATTTTAATTGGATTAAAGTAACACTGTCCATGTAAATGCAACCAATGATTATTCCACACCATTCCCTCTTCTTCAATCCACACAAAACTATGGTTTGATCAAGACATCCCGGATTTTGTTGTGATGATTCAGCAGGCTCTCCATGAAGTCATGTTCACTTTCAGAATCAAATCCATATATCTAAAAAAATTTATTTTAATCACCTTTAAGCTGACTTCAATATGGACAATCTTATATGGACACCTTAAATTAAATATGGACACCCACGTAAGTCACATGCATTCAAGGAAATCAATGTTTATGTTTCACCCTGAACCTGACATTCCTGTCCGTGACATTTATGACAAATACAACCAAGATTATTGCCCACATCAAGCAAGCGCTCAGAGAGGTAAATACTGGGTGAGGGTCAGAGCCTGAGGTAACTGGGTGAGAGTCAGAACAATGTGTGGGGTAAATACTGGGTGAGGGTCAGAGCACAGAGTGTGGGGTAACTGGGTGAGGGTCAAAGAACAGAGCGTGAGGTAAATACTGGGTGAGGCACAGGGAAGAAACAGATGGCCTTTCACACACCCCAATGAGCTCACTTAGAGTACATTCAAAGCCGGCTGTCCCACCACTGACGAAAAATTAGCTTAGTTTTTCTTAACTATGTCAAAACTTTTACAGTTTCAGCTAAAAATAAAATAATACTCTCTGTGTTAACCGCGTTATCGCGATGAGCTCGCACCACTGGGATGCTGCGCATGCATGTCCACGATAAACACACAACCCCATACACATTATCGCTTAATATTAAAATTCTGTTCAACTGGACTCCCATTATTCATTCTGAAAACCGATAGAAAGGAATTATAATCGCAAAAGAATGTTTAGCTCCGAAAGGCATCATCGTGTCCAGCTATTGTACTGTTGTAGCTACTATAACGTTAGCCACCGCGCGCGCGGGGCTACACAAAGCCACTGCCTTTTATTTGTCCGGTATAAAATCGGCAGAGCGAATAAACACCGCGTGCCAGTCAGCCTGACAACACTTGGTGGATTTCTTTTGCGCTTGTGTGGATAGATTTCGCAAGTCGCACTTTAAATCCCTTCCAAAGTGCTCCGGCAAGGCATCACGCACACCCGCGCGCGCGCTCGCTCGCTCGCACACAAACACAAACGCATGCACACACGCACAGTGCAACCACAAGCCAACTTTCCAGCGAGCTGCTAGCTAACGCGAGTCTTACCGTGCGGCTCGCTTTCGAGCGGATACAGCGGCACTGGAAGTTCCCGCTCCGCCACAGCTTCTCGGCATGCGAAAGTTTGATTACGAAAACGCGTGGAGCTCGTGCTCCCGGTGTTTTCCGCAGGCCTGCCCGGATCTCGTCCTCCCTATCGTCTGCTCCTGCTGCTTCTCCTCCGTTGAGGGCTGCGGCGTGACGTCATCGCCGCCCGGACAGGGCTGTCGCGCGCAATGTTTAAATCACATTACAACATAAACGCCTTATTATTATTATTATTATTATTATTAAGGAGCATTTTTAATAACCGATTCAACATTTCATATATGGCAGGTGCCTGGCTGTGTGTGTGTATACCTGTCTCAATTATGTGCAGAAATAGAAAAGTCACTTGTGCTGTGTCGGGTCGAGAGCGTATTTCGGGATGGATGGGGTGCCAAGTCACTGCAGGGACACAAGCACACACAGACAGGTAGAACATGCGATCTCCACTCACACAGAGGCTGAAGATCTGATTTATCAGGAACTGATGTTGGATGAGAAGGTCTGGCACCGTTCCAGTTCATCCCAAAGGTGCTCAGTGGGGTTGAGGTCTGGGCTCTGTACAGACCAGTTAAGTTCTTCCACACCAAACAAACCATGTCTTTATAGTCCTTGCTTTGTGCACATGGGGCTCCAGTTATGTCGGAATAGAAAAGGGCCTTTCCCTTCTTAACTGTTGCCACAAAGATGGAAGCATAGCATTGTCCAAGATGTCTTGGTATGCTGAAGCATTAAGGTTGTCCTTCACTTGGGATAAGGGGCCTGATTGAAACACCCAAATTCCATAAATAACAAGTTTGACCATTACTTTTGTCCATATAGTGTAGCGCGATAGGTTGATACTTTGACATTCCCAAAGGAAATTGTGATGTTCATACATTTTTATTGCTTTTTTGTTCAATTCATGCAATTCAGCATGCTGTTTTTCTTTGAGGAATTTTGGAATTTCTATAGTTGTTGTAGAATCTGATCAATATCCTGCACATTTGAAAATCTTTCCCTTCTCCAACATAAAAAAGGATGTTCATTCGTTGAACTAGGAATGATAAAGCAGGAAAATGCTCAAATGTGCTCGACAGAACAGGGAATCCAGGACCTACTGTATTTGGCAACCAGTGTGATGCAAGCTTTTGTGTATGGGTGTGTATACTCCCACTCCATGTTGCACAGAGAAATGTGTCTAGTGTAGGGGTATAGCAGTCCCAGACTGATGCATTGATTTATCAATAATAATCAATTATTAAAAATAATATAAAAAAATATTTTTTTTCAGTAGGCTTACTTCAGATTCTGAGCAAAGTTGGTCACATATTGATTGAAAGTTACAAAAGCAAATTGATGCAGAATCAGTGGTAACATATAAAAAAAGTAATAGTTGCTTTGTGAAATTAAATTGTATTGTATCATAACAGATTCGTTGGTAACATAAAATTTTCAGTTTTTGTCTTATGAACCAAAATTTTATTGTATCCTATCTACACCTAGAATACAATAAACTCATACAGAGGAGGGGGGGAAAAATCGATTCAGTGATCCATCATGATTCTTTAGTTTGACAATTAAGGTATCGGAATATTTACTTGATTTTTAAAAAATATTTTTTATTTTATATATGTTTGCATTTGAGGTAGTAGCAGTTGAAGTGGTGTTCTCTAAACTATTCACACACTGGCAGGCAGAGCAGCAACCTGTGTGGTAGGAGCAAATTATTAGCTATATGCGTTTATAACTGTAAAAAAAATCATGATATTTCAAAAATCTTTATACTTAGTGAACCGCAATACAAATCGAATCGGCACCTAGGTATCGTGATAATATATTGGCTGCTCCCTGGTGATTAAAATCCTACTACTATACAACAACACATTAATTTGGAAGAGATTTAGTTGATATTAAGTGCACCACAAAGCAATATCTACTGTAACAGCTATGTTCTCTTTTCTCTGAAGCTTCACTCCATTCTATTTCTGGGGTGTCAGATGCAGTCAAATCTGTGAAAATCTGATTGCGGTTGTGTGCTGGTGAATCAGTAAGCTCTCTCATTTTTCAAGCATAAGGACACATGGTTTGTTTTTTTATTAACACTGGATAACATTTCTTAAAACAGGACCTGGAGGAGAAATCGGTCCAACCTGTTACGTGATAATTATGACAATCTATATTAATCGCATAGCACCATTAGCAGCATCATTCAGAGTTGAGTCATGCAGACTGAGAGTTTCTGTTACACAGCCAGGTGTGCTAATAACATTTGGAAAAATATGCAACAAAGGAGCTCCTGAGTTGTGAAACAGAAATTATTAAGAACTTGTTTCAGTAACGTTTTACTTGTTTTTGGTTTGATTTGATGGTTTGATATTAGAAAAATATTTGGATCAAAATATGGGGGTCCTCCCCACAGTCAATACTAAAAGGAAATATTTGTTGGTAAATGTTAATATGAGGCACATTCTTATTATTCTCTCATCCACATACAGTACTGACCTCCCTCCGAGTCATTTCCACATGTTTGGGCCATTATTGGTGTGAAGCAGGAAGTCCAATCATGGCTCCGGTGTACCCTTAGTGTAGCAGGGGATTATGTCAAGAAATAAAGGTAGCTTTTGGTCTCATATCTGTTTTCTGTTATTCTGCACAATTAAAAGTCCTGGTTTGACTTGAACACCCCTCATAATAAAACAGACCCACTTAAAAGATACATCCTCTTAATTACAGGTTACACATTTTTTCACATTTCATACAGTACACATTTCCATAATTTTGATTTTGTAAAGCTGGTTTGACCATTGTAAAAGATGCTATACAAATAAAATTGGTTTGAACTGAATGAATAGTCCGGGAACACTGCGAGCAAAGCAGGAATATAACTGGATGGCACCACTCCTTCTCATTACATCATGCATACACATTCACACTTGGGAGCAACTTATCATAGCAAATCCATCCATCTGTTGAGCTGCTGATACTGTCTCACAGACTGTAACCGGAGCTCAGGGTTGTAACAGTGACCCTGTGAGGACACTGTGAGTCAGCGACACAACTACTGTGTTTACTCTCAAAATGCAAACTGCTCTTAATGTCTTAAAAATCATGTGGTAATGCAACCATTACACAATTGTGTAAAAACTTTCAACATTCAGATCATTTTTATTTTCATTAATGGGGTTTCATATGTATTTTAAATTGCCAATGCCTGCTTAGGTCATGCTTAGTGTTTGGTGTAATGTTTTCATACCATCCTAATATTTTTGTTTGTTTCTCAAACACACTTGGCACCTAAACCTGTTTAATTAGAATAATCCTTGCGTTAGTTAACTTCACCAACAATCCACAAATAGTCAGATTTTACTCCTAATCTAGCAGCACCCCCTGCTGTCTGAACACCACTCAGCAAGGTTCAAATGCTCCTGATTTTAAACAATCCATTCAAACAACAAAAAAAAAAAGCACAACATATTACTAAAATAAATATGTTTATAACATTCCTAAAACTAACAGTCCATGTGCAAAATGCTGCTGTTGCAAGTGTCAAGAGTCCATGAGAAGAGAAGGATTGTTCCATCTACAATGGTTCTATGATTCTGTGTTTCAGGTCCATTGTTCATTACACAGTAAGAACCTTTAGGCAAAGGTTTAGATTTGATGAGCCGTCATCTCTGAGCCACTTCCAGTTTTGTTTCTGATGCAAGCGGTGCATCAATGACTTCCCCACACATAAACTGCTCCTGAAAAATAAAAAATATAGTTAGAAACATGTACAAATAATTAATTAATTAATTAGTTAGTTATGACCTTAGTATTTTAAGATTTTATCTGCGGTAATACTGAATGGGAAACAAAAGCTTACAGTACAAAGGTCACAAAAGGACATCATTATGTTAATATGGAGATAAGTAATACATAATTTACTTCACCTAGGCAACACCCTGAGCAGCCATTCTCAAACGTAACAAGGCTGTGGCCCAGTTTGAAAAGTTCAAATTACCTGTGGTCCACCCAAACCCTTAGTCACAACTCTGATCAGCACACTAAGATAAATAAAGAATATCATTCTGTTTCTTAATCAGAAATATTTTATGGGAATATAAATCCTAATTACAAAACAGAAAAATTAAAAACTTTTTGTTTATGTGTTATAAAAGATGTCTAGCACTCCACCTGCAGTACTTTTATGACCCACTAGGGCTGCTAACACTTTGGGAAACGTGCTTACAGAAGGTTGACTTTGAGCCTTGTGTTACTTTGAAGAAGTGTACTAACTATGGCATAAGGGGTTTATGTGAGACTTAGATAACAACAAGACGCTGCATGACAAAAGAGAACTACTACTTATACTTGCCTTGTCATAAATTACTTTAACAATCAGCGAGCAGCTCGGACAAGTGGCCACTTCCTCACCATTCTCCAAATCCTCCTGTAGAAAACAAGCATCAAATTCGTGCATCATAATCTTTCTAGAAAATCATGACAAAGTGCAAACTGTCTCATCCAAAGTACAGACAAGTCATTTATTGATGCAGCATCTGGTGAATATTGCAGGGGATATATTTGGGATTACCTATGCCCAATATGAAAAATAAACAATAAGGGGGTGAATCTATCTATACATTTTTTCCCCCAGATTCAGTCCCCAGTTGCTGTTAAAATAATAGAGATGTGAATTATAGGTGAACTGTAAATTAGATTTTGGTACATTACGATTTACGGTTCACTACAATAGCACTATCGTTCACTGTCTGATTTGTCTCAAGCAGCTCTATTTCTTTCAAGTTTTGAAACTGATTAAACTGTTTAATAATTATTTAAATGCTGTATAACTTGTCTTGCTGTTTTTTTTTTTTTAAATGTCATGAGTTGTACAAACCTCGTCCACAAAACTGAAAGAAAAAGAAAAAGCAGAAGCGAGAATATTCCCGCAAAACATGAGTATTTCCTACAAAAGCTGCAGTGTAAATTTAAAGAATGAATCAATTTTAGACCACCTGACATTTGTAAATCCAAAAAAATAAACATAAGTAATTAAGTAATTAGAAACAAAACATGACTCAATTTTAAATTGATAACTTAATCAATTCAATTAATTAACATAACCAACAAAATATTGTATAATCAATTAAGTCACATGGCTCTATGAAATACCCTTCACTCCTCTGGAAGGCATTCCTCTATATTTTGGGAAGTGGCTGTGAGAATTTGTCCATTCAGCTATAAGAGGGTTAGTGAATTTAGGCAATGATGTTGAGCAAGGGGATCCGACTGACAAATAAGTTCTGATATCCAATCCAGAAGTTCATCCAATACACTGGTGGTTACACAATGGTGTACAGCATGTAATGACACTCAATGACAAGAATTGCCTGCTTCGAAATGTGTGGCAAGAACCACACAGAGGTGTGCGAGCAGGTGCAATCTATCTATCTATCTATCTATCTGAGTTAAAGGACTGTGACCCACTGATTCTATTCCAGAGGATTTATTACTGTTCTGTGTGTAAATATAAATTCATTCCGCTCCTCTTTTAAACGTAAGTAAAACGTTTGCTTTAATAAATACGTTAAAACGTTTTAACAAAAACGCTAAAACGACAGCACCTGTGAGTAAATTTGTGGTGAACACCAGGGTTGTCCAAAGCAGCCGGCTTGTTTCGTTTACATTACAGCATTACTGTATATTTTAACTTTACTTACCTTAGTGATAGCAAATCTGTCTCCACACGGACACGGGAAGTAATACGTTTCTGTTTCTTCATCGTATTCGAAGTCCTCGATTTCGACTTCGTCGTGAAAAACCGACATTTTAACGGCTAACTCTTACTGCTCTATATCGAGATAATTACATCTCACGCGGCTTGTGCACTAAACGTCGCAGAAATATGACGTAGCCAACCGGGGCTTTGACATATTTGTCCACCAGAGGGTAGTGTTTCACCCATAGAATTATAATAGCGTGTGCGTGGGGCACCCAAAATCAACATCATAGCCAGGGGAACTGTGATTTCTTTAATTTTATGATTTAATAATGTAGCATACTATATACTAAAAGCAATTAAGTAACTTTACTAAATGTGAAAGAAACTAGAATACTAGAAGACTGCTTGTGTAGGTCTTTTGGACCCAAAAAATGGGGTCTATTTACCTAATTTCATTAAGTAGATTTCACTTTATTGAAATGTTTTCTTACAGTAGATACCACATTTCAACAGTTAAAATCAGCCCCAGCCTTGCTTTGTCTCATCATTTCATGCATTTTTCTCATGCCCACTGATGGTACGGTTACACATATTGTTAACAGTGAGCAATCACATGTGGATGCAAAAATCAAACCAAAATTATTATTTTTATCATTATTATTTTTAAGCAAATACATTATGGTAGTTCAAACTTACTATTAAATTTGTTATTTTATGGAGTGTATTTCTCTTTTTTATTCTCAGAGCCCTTGCATTAGGGTCACATTACAGGGTCGTTAACCTGCAAGGAAGCTGAATTTGTGTGACGAGTGTCCTTGGCCTCTTTAGCCACCTCATCCCAAAACAGCAACCAAAAATATCTATTCAGCACCTCTAGACCTCAGACCAGTGATTTAATATGTACAAGCAGACCCTTTGGCTTATTTAGGCCATATTAGCGGATAATTAAATATGTCAGGTCACAAGGCTGTAATTGTGCTGTGTGCACTTAAAGAATAAGACTGTTGGGAAAAACACCTCAAACATCATCACACATTGCCATGATGATGAAACTTACAGCAAAATCGGTTCATGCTTTGAGCTTTATGTGCTCAGAGGTACCACATAAAGAGCCATTTAAAAATGGTTTAAAAAAATATTAAATACAACACAATAGATTGCATGGGCTTGATTCAAGAACATGAAAAATAATTAGAAATATTTTACAGCATTGTTATTGTTTTCAACCTGTACACAAAATCTGTTACATGTAACCAAAGGCCTATGTTCCCCAGCACATAATGGAAATATGAAAAAGATTTTCCCAGCTCGCTATTTGTTTCACGAAATTCTTTCTAAAGATCTCCAAAACCACCAAAAAATTATTTTGTTGTGTTAGTGAAAACTTTTTCCTATAAAATAAACTAGATAATATTCAGGAAATATTTCTCCAGAGACATTTGTCTCAAACAGAATAACAAAAAAAATTAAACAAAAAGAACCAGAAAAATTGTTACCAGAAAAATTAATGAGGGAACATAGGGCCCTGAAAGCAGATGGTAGTTCAAATCACACTGACACGCATATTCCAAATTTTAAATGTCATCATTGCAGAACTGGTGAAAATATTCAGTGGGACATTAATGAGCATTCACAGCATTTACAGCGTGCTTGGTGTTGTCCCACACAGGATCTTTCCTACAAGGACCACCACTGGCACAGTGACTGCTTCCAGTGCTTCAAGTGTAAATGCTCCATAGCGGACAAACCGTTCTCAACCAAGGATGAGCAGCTGCTCTGCACCGAGTGCTACGCCAACGAGTATTCGTCTAAGTGTCATGAGTGTAAGAAGACCATCATATGCCAGGTGAGAAATAAAAATAATCTGTGTCTAAATCATGCTGACCTTCACCTAACATACAGTATGCACATGTGGAAAATATATGAATTTGCGTTTATACCACAATTCTGATTGTTAAGAATGTGATCATTGATTAAGATATAAAACATAAAGTGCATGCCTTGATAGGAAGTTTTTATTCATTTATTATTATACTTGATGTGTCTGTGACTTTGTATAATACCTTTTGTTGAATTTTGGAATGAAGGTGCGTTTATTAAGTAGATTTCAGTTTCACCAAGAAGGTGACACCAATAACAACAAGAGCTTACCAAGCATGTCCTGTAATTACAGTATGTTCTATAAAATATGATTGTGTGATTATATAGAACATGCTACAATGTTTTCATAGTTTATAACATTATAGTAATATTAACCAGCAACTTCACACTTCAGAAAAAAAATTGAAGATGTACAGTTGAAAAAAACAAAACAAAACATTAAATCGATGAACAAATGTACTTTGCCATTAACTGAATGGAAATGTTTACCTATCAACTTCTACTATGCCTCAAATATCACTATTCCACCAAGCTGCACTTCAGAATTCACTCTGTCTCCTACTCCGCTATGAAGGTTTCCCTACCCACAATCCCCGACAGAAAGCTTGATCTAACATGGATGCAGAAGATTTTTCAGAATGCAAAAAAAGCACTCGGTGAAGAAACTCTTGATGGGGGAGCAACAGAGGAGGAGCGATTAGATCAGAGCCATATAGGAACGGCCTTCAAGCCATGAAGATTTAGATTCAATTGTGCGTCACAGTGAAATGATTTGTTTCTTGTATTCCAATTCCAATTCCATCAAGCTTCTGTTGTGACTGCAGTAATTGGTTATTGTTTTACAGTTTTGGTTGTTTTGTTGGAATATTATAAAATAAATTATCTGCACATATGACAGTTAAAACTACAAACTACAAACTACAGTTTTTTTTTGTTTCTTTTAGCCAGTCACCCCTGGAGGTGTGACTTATCATGATCAGCCATAGCATAAAGATTGTTTTCTGTGCACGGGCTGCAAGGAACAGTTGGCTGGCCAGCGCTTTACTTCTTGTGATGGCTTTCCTTACTACCTCGCCTGTTTCTGCAACCTTTAGGGCAAGAAGTGTGCCTCCTGTATTACTGGTATTTGTATTTAGTTGTTGATTTTTTGCAATGACGTCACCTGCAAACACTGAAAATAAGAAGTGGATTCACAATTTACAACAATAATTAGAACAAATAGAATTTGCAGAATTTAACTTTATTTAACTAATGAATTTGTTCAATTCCTTAAGTAAACTCAAGGCTCAACCAGATGCCCTGTAGAGCTTTCTGGCAAGCTTCCTATCTAATGAGACTAAATAAGCTAGGGAACTATCTTTTCTAAAAGAAAGGGAGTAATGTCTTTTATAGGGAGTAATTAATATTTGACAATAATATGTTCTGTTATATTCCAGAAAGTTCAGAAAAGTTATATTCTAGAAATATTTGAAAAATTCACTGGATACATTATTGCAAAATACTGTAAAGAGAGCATATAGTTTTACTGTTAGTGAAATGGGAGCCACTGGGATCCATAATGTCTGTGTGATTCTCCAGGAAACTGTTCTTTAAATAACAATGGCATGACATTAATGTTTTTTTTTTTTAATGTATTAAAATATTATTTCCTGGAGACATCAGATTCATCCTTCCCTATGCACAAAGCCTGGTCTATGCAGGCTATATAGAGCAGATGCCTTGTTAATAAAAGCACATTTCTGCACAGACATTTAGTAAAAAAAAATAATAATAAAACTATATATATAGTATAATATAATATATATAATATAATAAAATATATAGATTGCTGTTTGAGATAATACATATCCTTCATTTTTATTGCAGTGTGTGTATTAATATGAATGAAAACTACAGGTCTGGGTGGCTGCTAGTATATCTCCTTCAAGGCGCGCCATTGGAATCATGACTGCTTCAACTGAAAGTGCGCTGTGTCCTTGGTGGGTCGTGGCTTCCTGACTGACAACATCCTGGTTCCTGACTGTGGCAAAGACATCTGAGCGCTGACCATCTGAATGAAAAAAGCAGCTGATGGCATGAGATAACAGGTAGCTAATGACACATGAGTATTTTGATTTAACCAGCCATCCAGCTTTTTAATGACATGTCTAATCTGAGTGATTCATAGGCATATTATTTTAAACCAGTTTAGTAGTTATGTCTTTATTACAATAAACCTCATGAGGTTGGTTAGCTAAACCAAATATTACATTTGTAATATTTGTAAAAGACTTTATGCTGACTATAAAGACTGTTTTGAATAAAGATATTGCACATTTCCATAGTCACATGAAATTGACTAACATGATTCTGAAACTGTTTATCTGCTAAATTAAGAGCTCTGTATATTATAGCTATTAATAAATACTCAAAATGCACTGAAGTGTCTTTACAGTGATGTAAAGATTTTTGTGAACAGCTGCAGCAAAAGACGGGCAATTAAAGCGATGTCTGGCGCCCTCTGGTGGTAAATATAGAAATTTAACTACTGTTAATCAAAAATAAATACTTTCTACTGCGTTTTTGGGAATGTATATGCTATAATCACAAAATAATCTAATTATTTAAATAATCCATGTGTTTTTTTTTTATTATGACTTACATGTTCAAGTCAAATTGTAAGCTGTTTTTCTTTTTACAGAGTTTTAAAACGACGGGGGGCCTCTTAGAGATGTGGCCCTCACAATGAACACAGAAACTATTTATATATTAGACAAACTAGGCATGTTTGTATTAAATACACATTCCCTCCAAAAGTACAGGACCAGCAAGGCCAGTTCTTTGTGTTGTTGCTATACACTGAAGACAGTTATTTTGGGATTAAAACCCAAATATAAGATGATAGATCAGAATCTCAGGTTAATGTCCTGATTTTTACATCTAAGTATGTTAATAAACAACTGAGAACATGGCTCATGAGCTTGGTTAGCTAAACCAAAGTAGTATGCATTGTGAAAAGTTTTATGCTTGACTCTCAACACTGTTTTGAATCAAGATATTGCATATTTCCATAGATACCAAATTCTGAAATTGACTAACATGATTCTGTGACTGTTAATCAAATAAATTAAGAGCTCTGTATGTTAATGGATGTTAATAAAATACCGATGCCGTTAAGTGTCTTGTGTCATTATCCCAACCAGCAGCAGCACACTGTTCATCAATGACAGTTTTTTTCAACAGCCAAATAACATGTTGTCTGGCGCCCTCTGGTGGTGAATATTGAAATTCAACTACTGTTGATCGGTATAAATGATTTCTACTACAACTGATTTCTATTTTATTAATTTTTTTATTTATATACCATAATCATTAAATTATTAAATTATTTAAATAGTTTATGTGGTCATTCTCATCATGACTTGATGAAAAATTCTTTGTATTGTTGCCATACACTGAAGACATTTATGTTAGGGATTAAAACATGAGTATGAGACAATAGATCATAATTTGTTGCTTTGATGCCCTGATCTTTACATCTAAATGTGTTAATCAACTTAGAATATGACTTTTTGGTGAAAGAACATCTAATGTTTAGATGAACAAAAGGATTGGAACAGGTAATCCACCCATCATCTGTACTGCTTATCCTGTTTATGGTCTCTGGTCCCTGAAACCCTGGATCCCAGGGAAGTGATGCACAAGGTGGGGTATATGCTTTTAACAATGGTTATTGTTGCATAGCAGGTTTTGAGAATAAAAAAAGAAATTAAAGAAATGAGTAGATTGTCCCTGAGCAAGCCGAGGGTAACTGTGGCAATGAAAAGCTCCCTGAGATGGCAATAGGAAGAAACCTTGAGATGAACCAGACTCAATAAGTAACCTATCCACATTTGGTTGGTATCAGTTAGCAGGTGATAACTTACACCTCTACTGTTATATACTGATTTACCCTGTGGCAACAAATCCCAGGGAACAAGCACACATACATTCATCCAGTCATACACTATAGGTAATTTGAAAACACCAATGTCTTTGGAATGTGGGGGAAACCGGATTACTCCACACACACAGATTGGAGGATTCAAACCTCAACCCTGAGGCATGTCACCTTGCACCTTCAGGTTCTGGATTCAATTCCTGCATCGGGTCTGTGTGCAAGGAGTCTGCGACCCTGTATAAGGGACAAAGCGGTATAGACGATGAATGAGTGAGTGAGGTCTCAAAAGTTTAAGGTTGGATCCAATCGCCCCCCCTTGCACATCCATACACACAACTCAACAACAATGCCTCCTAAATCTGATTGACTGACCACAGGCCTCCACTTACAGATTACCACATATATGCTGTGGCCATCAATATTTCAGTATTACAGTAAATGTTCCTGAGAAACAGGTATCTAGTTCTACACCTACAGTAAGCATAGCCATGATATATGATTATGACTTTATGACTAAAATCTTCTCCTGCATTATGAGTTAAAACTGTTTGAGTACACGAGGCACTGCACTGTTTGTACTGTAAGAGTATTTTATTGTGCAAATGTATTATATTATTTTGGAGAACACAAGGAATCTGAGGAAAAAGGTAATTTATTATTATTATTATTATTATTATTATTATTATTATTATTATCATTACAAGGCGACGTGATCAATAATAATAATAATAATAACAATAATAATAACTTAATAATAATAATAATAATTATTATAATAATTATATTATTATTACTATAAAACTGTGAACGCTTTAAGAGACCACGTGACCGGATACAGTTTCAACGCGGCACCGGAAAATCCTCTTTGTGGTGACAGGCAAGTAGGAGATTTGCTTTCCCACCGGCTTTGCGGCACATTCCTCTCCAGTTAGCGTGTACACTGGGATTTGTTCCCGAGAGGCAGGGCTTGTCGGAATAGCGGTGGGATTCGGTGAGGCAGCAGTGGCGAGAGTGGCAGAGCGGTGCCAGTGAACGGAGAGGCTGAGGGCCGTCCGCATCATCTCCCTGAAGCATTAGCGCTGCGGCTGCGGCTGGGGTATGAGCCAGATTTCTTCCAAATCGCTCTTCAATTTGGTGTAGAGTCACTGTTTGCTGCAGCGTTCATTCTGTAACGCCGCGGTTATTAGCCGAGCGCTCATTCACTCCTGATAGCGTGAACTGCTGCCACTAAGTGTGTGTACGAGTGTGAAATTAGCGACGGAAATGTGTGTGTGTATTAATTATAGAGCGTGTTGTGTGTGTGTATGTGTGTATTTCTAGCTATTATTATAGGAAGCTGTGTACAGGCTAGTGTTTTGGTAGCTAGCTGGCTAGTTGTTAGCGAGCTGCTGTACCACTCCTGAGCTCTGAGAAAGTGTCAGAGAGTTAAATCTCGACATGAGACGGCAGCGGAATAAAGCTAACACTGAGTGACGGCGCGGGAAATACACGCCACAGGCCGATGTAATGTTACTCACATCTGGTTATGCACAGCAGGTGTAGGTCGCTAGCTCGCTTTAGCTCTCCTGTGTAGCAGCAGTAATGTGTAAGGCTGCAGCGATCCGATACGGAGTAAGAGTACCGGTATTGCCTGAAACGATAGGTCGATATCAGGTCGAATATGATATACTGCTGTTTGTAAGACAGTATATCAGTTAAACAGCAGTTTGGTTACATGCAAAGTTCGCCTTAATAGAAGGGTTGTGCCAGATCATATATTCAGGGATGGATATCATGATCATGCTGATTCTGAGCCTGTGGAAACAAAATCACATTTGACAAAGTTTAACATTGAGATCATCTCATTTAAAGCTGAAGTGCTGCTTACAGTATGTGTGCTTTGTGTTTCAGTTCCTGTTCCTCATCGCTTACATTCCCGTTCCTCACAGTCTTTTTTTGCTCCGATAATTGGACTAACAGCACTCTTGTTTTGCACATGGCTGTTTAGATGTCTGGTTGTTTTTCTATTCTCACATTTTTAAAAATAATAATAATAATAATAGCCTACGCAGAACAGTGGCGTAGTGGTTTTTGTTGTCGCCTTGCACCTCTGGGTTTGGTCCTGGTGCTCCGGTTCCCTCTTACAGTCCAAAGGCATGCCGATTAGACTAATTGGCAAAGTGTGTAAAAGAGCGTGTGATTGTGTGTCCTCTGCGATGGATCCAGGGTGTACCCTGCCTCGTGCCCTAAGTCTCCTGGGATAGGCTCTAGGCCCCCGCGACCCTATATAAAGAATAAAGCGATATAGATGATGATGAGTGAGTGAGTGAGTAATAATAGTAGTTATAATATAAAAATGTCAGTGTAATACATCTACTCTATTTCTGCTGTTTTCAACCCGAACACTTTTGTCCGTTTCTTTCCCTATCCCTGCTTTGCCAGCATATCAGATTTGTATTCCTGGAGCCTGGATGTTTTACCCTGAGCCTTTAGACCTCAATCTGCAGACTCTAACATTTCCCCCATTCATATATCAGATGCAGAATAGGCAACAATATACTAGTAACTTGGTCAATGGACTGGTCCTGTGCCAGTTTTGATAAAATCAAAACTGAAATTAAATATATCTCCCTATTTCTTCATGGTCTATCAACACACACAAGTTTTAAACCAGCACGGTTGACGGATGTTCATCATATTGCTTTAAATTATTTTATTTTTTTTCTATTATTATTATTTTGAAATTATTGAAGCTAGCGTGTTAAATGTAGCACTTTTAAATGGCCATCTGGTATACATTACACTTAACTTCTTATGGAATTGAATAAGTCCTGCAAAAAGATCATATTTGTGCCAAACACTAATTTTCTTTTCATGTTCTGCATAGATGTGAAGAGCAGCATGAGTGTGAAGGCCTTCGAGCTGGTGCCCGCTGTGGAGCGGGAGCAGTTGGCTGGTGAGAAAGTGCGCATCGGTGTTGAGTGCATCGAATGCTGTGGCCAGCACCTGTACGTGGGCACCAATGATGGTTTTATCCATCACTTCCTGCTGGAGGAGCGCACCACAGCTAAGGGCCAGCTGTCTTTTAGCTCGGAGAAGCTTCTCCACAAACAGCTGGGGCTCAAAAAGCCACCGTCCGAGCTAAAAGCTGCCTCGGCCCTGGAGCGCCTTATCGTCCTGTGCGACGGGGTCATCTTGCTGGTGGATATGGTCACTCTGGAACCAGTTGCATCTGGAGGGACCAAACTTAAAGGCGTGACTGTGTTCTGTGTTAATGAGAACCCGGTGACAGCCGAGCCTTTCTGCGTGGAGATGGCGGTGGCATCTGCGCGGCGTCGCTCTGTACACATTTGCGCTGTGCACGAGGACCGTGTCCAGATCCTGAAAGAAGTGGCTACTCCTGATCAGCCGTGTGATCTCAGCGTGGATGGGTACTTCCTGTGCTTGGCTCTCCCCACACGATATGTGATCCTAAACTATAGCTCAGGTGCGTCACAGGACCTGTTCCCCTACGACAGTGAGGAGAGGAAGCCCATTGTCAAAAGGATTGGCAGGGAGGAGTTTCTCCTGGCTGCACCAGGAGGCCTTGGTGAGTTCAGTCACAGATTATCAAGAATAATTCTGTGGTTGTCGGCAAGCTGTCAAGCGAGCTTAATAGTAGAATACTTACTCATTTAGTTAATATAGCACAACAGCTAAGAATAACCAGGGCAAGATTTCAAGCTTGTCGATTTTGATTATGAACAGACGCGTTAATGCTTTGAAGCCTCATCTGTCTGTCTGTCAGAAAGCTGGACAACCAGTCTAATTTTCTTTTTTACAAATCGATGATATGTAAACCTAAGTTAACTTGAACTTGCATTATAAAATACATTTTTGACTGCATCATAACATTACCCATTATATTTAAACATGGATGTGCTTTTGGTGCTCCGATATTAAGTGGTAGTGCTTTGTTAAGACTTTGATTGGGTTTATCCCATGGAATTCAGTCGAAATTATAATATACTCTGTTTAGGAAGACCTTAGTCATTTGCATAATGCATTTTATTAGGTGTGTAATGGCTTTGATCACCCAAGTGAAAAGAGCTTTTGTCACAGTGACCAGTTGTGATGAGTCCTTCTCTCTTTCTCTCTCTCTCTCACATACATGCACACACACACACACACACACACACACACACACACACACATATACATACACAGGGATGTTTGCTAACGCTGAGGGCATCTCCCAGCGTGCCCCAGTCAACTGGTCAGAGACTGTGATTGGTGCAGCTGTCTGTTTCCCGTACGTTGTGGCTCTGGACGAGGGCTTTGTAACGGTTCACAGCATGTTGGATCAACAGCTCAAACAGACACTTCCATTCAGAAAAGGACACATACTTCAGGACTTTGAAGGTAAGGTTTGGATTTAATTTTTTCCCCTCTAAACTTTCCTTTGTTAGACTTTAGATATTATATTATTGTACCAGACCTGCCCAGCACAAAGCTCTGCAGATTAGCATCCTGTATGGTGATCATTCTGAACTACACCAAAAGAGCAGTCTTTTTTGCTTTAATACAATAAAAGTGGTCCATTTGTCATTTGAAATGATGAACACAGGTTTTTAAATTCTGACATTTCACACTCCCATTCTCTGCTCATTAATGTAAAATAAAAACAATCAGAACATGTTTGACACAACTAATCAAGTGGACTATAGCACTAACATCATGTAAATATATTTTTTTAAAGGGGCTGTCAATTTTTTTGTCAGAAATGGAAAAGTAAACAATTTCAACCTAAAAATATTAAATATACATTCAATGTTGTGTTGAAGTGTTAAATCTAACAATTAGAGACAGAGGAAATCACTTCAGTTAGAGAGTGCTATTCTTTTATGTGACATTTCATGTGTTGCGACACTGACTGCAAAAGTCGCTGATAAATATTTAATTTTGATATCTTTGCGTTTGACGTGTTTAAATGTTGCAGGTCCTCTGTAATCCTACAGGTGGATTAGGTCGCTGAACTTTTCACACCTTGCCAGGCAGCACAGCATCCTGTCTGGTTGGAATGAATTATTTGCTATGTTTGTTTAGAAGTGTAACAAAATCTGAAAAAATTTATATTCTTTCAGGATATTTCCAAAATCGTTATGCTTAAAGAATCGCAATACAAATTTGTACCTTGATAATATTATATCGGGCGGTCCCTGGTGAGTCCCATTCCTAATTTTAATGATAGTGAAAATTAGAAAATATGCCCCCCTTTTTTTTTTTTTTTTTTTTTACATCATATACATGCACTTTCTTCCTTTTTATTGCATGTTCTCTTGTAGTATGCCGTTTTCAGGATCACCCTGCCAAACTGTCCTTGTCTGCACACGTGCTAATATTAGTACTCCCTTCTTCTATCAATTCTGAAAGATTAAATAATTTCTCAAGGGAAAAACATATTTTTTTTTATTGACTTGATTTAATTAATGTTGCACAAACTTACTATGCACTAAATTAACTTATCCTAATAACTCACAAGCAAACTTTGACATTAACTGTCTCAAGCGAACAGTGAAAAGTGCCTTGAATAAAGTGATGAACATAAACATCAAGTAAGTTGTTTTCTTTTAACAGTAAAGATACTTGAGTTAGTTCCTAATATTACATCTCATAAGAAAATGGCCATGGTTCAGACAGATTAATTTTTTGTAACAACGTTTTTATGTTCTTTGTCAACCCTAAGTGCTGTGATTTTTATGAAAAGGCTTTCATAGTGTTAGGCAGATGAAGCGAGAGTGTTAAAAGCCCTTATGGGTCTTTTGCTTCTGACAATGTCAGCTCTGCTTCGGGAGGTGTGTATCGATCTCATTGAAATGCTGAAGTCAGTTTTCATGCAGAACAGAGCTTGTTTGTGACTGAGACACAGACAATGCGCACAGATGCAAACAGCATTTCTGCGTTATAGTAACTTGCAACTTGAATACATCGGTCATGTCACTCATACATTTATATCTCATTGTCATCAGCAGAATTCTAGCTAGTCTTTGAGTTTATTTCATGTCTCTTTTTAGCAAATGGTGACCTACTTTGAGTTTGTTTGTTTTGGTTTGTTTTTTTTCCCTACCATTTCAGAGTCTGATTATTTTTAGCATTCTGCTGTGGTGCTCATGAATTGATATTTTTTATCATGTTGATGGTATAGAGGTGATTTCTTTTTAGAGATAAAGAATATATATTGCCTTTTTTTTTTTTTACTATCCCTGACCACCAGCTGCTTAGCTTTAGTAGTCACAATTATTATTATTATTATTATTATTATTATTATTATTCTCTGCTTTTGTCCTTTATTGCGAGCATTAACCTATAATAAGGTAATTAGTGAGTGTTTAACTCAGTTGGGAGGTTTACATGGATTAGTTTGACACAGCATGGATACAGCAGTATTATCAGAATGTCAATGCTTTATGTAAACAGATGAGTCATGCTTGCCATGTTATTATGAATAATGCCTGATTCAGAGCAAGTTGAAACAGCTAGAACACATGCATTGTTGCATATTATAGCCTGATTCTAGAATCACAAACGTGGCTCCCTTCAAAGCTCACCAACTGCTTTGTGTCCATTAATGCAGCAACATTAAATGTTAAATTAAACATTAAAACAATGTTTTGGTCAGATTGAATTTGTATGTCATGATGGTTCACAGTCATAATTCCAAGTGACTCTCATCAGACTCTGATGTGGACATGTCTGTCCTCTGAAACGGCACACCTGTGCACGTTATGTCCATTTGATTTTAGTGAAAATATGCTTGGGATTTTGCTCTGGCGGATGTCAAGCAATTAGTCGGCTATATTATTGAGCTAAAAAAGGAAAAGTCAGCTGTTTTATCAGCTATTGTGAGCACTGCTATGAAATCCCTGCACTGCCGGTGCTGACCCTATGCAGAGGCAAAACGTCACTGGAATTCCAATCTGCCATTTCTCGAGTCCGATATATACACTATATTGGCAAAAGTATTCGCTTGCCTGCGTGCCTTCAGATGCATATGAACTTCAAGTCAAGTTCTTCCACACCAAACTCACTCATCCATGTCTTTATGGACCTTGCTTTGCGCACTGGTGTGCAGTCATATTGAAACAGGGAGGGGCCATCCCCAAACTGTGCCCACCAAGTTTGGAGTATGAAATTGTCCATTTTTTGAATTGTTCAAGTATTAAGAGTTCCTTTCACTGGAATTAAGGGGCTGAGCCCAACTCCTGAAAAACAACCCCACAGCAGTTACAACATGACTGCACACTAGCGCACAAAGCAAGGTCCATAAAGTCATGGAAGAGCGATTTTGGTGTGGAAGAACTTGACTGTCCTGACCTCAACCCGGTAGAACACATTTGGGATGAATTAGAGCGGAGACTCTACGGTCAAAAATTCACATAAACACACTCCTAAACCTTGTGAAAAGCCTTCCCAGAAGAGTCGAAGCTCTTATAGATGTAGAGGGCCAACATCATATTAAACCCTATGGATTAAGAATTGGATGTTAGTGAAGTTGATATGATAGTGAAGGCAGGCGGGCGAATACTTAATGGGCAATATAGTGTGTATATGATTTAGGGCCACGTCCGAAAGTTTTCTGGAAGCACATGTTTCTCGGGCACACTGAATTGTATAAAAATTTCACATGAGGACTGTTGAGGAGGACAGAGCTGAGCATGCGTGTGTTTGTTTAACCTGCAGAAACCATTCTCTTTCACATTTTTTAGGGAAAGTGGTTTTGGCTTCCACAAAGGCAGTGTATGTGCTGGTGCCTCTGCCTCTAGAAAGACAGGTTCAAGACCTGTTGGCCGGACACAGAGTGGAGGAGGCACTGACCCTGATCGAAGGTGCACAGAGAAACATTCCTAAAGACAAGTTCCAGGTAGTGTTGTTTAAACGTACATTGTCATGTTTGGTTTATTGATAAGATACTTTACTGAAGCTTGTTTCCACTTTGTTCATTTCTAGATATTACACAAAAGAATTCTCCAGCAGGCGGGATTCATCCAGTTTGGCCAGCTTCAGTTTTCTGAAGCTAAAGAGCATTTTAGGTGAATGCATCATTTTGTCCTGTAATTAACGCAGTTAGCTGCCACTCCGGGGCCCCAGATGTTTTCCGAAAGCGACGAAATGCAGTTCATTAACTGCTCCCTTAATCTTCTCTCCCTCAATGCACCTGACCCTAATGGATGTGTGCTAAATGAGGGGGACATAAACTTCTCTGACAGCTGAATAAATGGGCCACGTGACGTTTCTGCAATCACGAATTCACCATCGTTTTTACTCACAGATGCAGCAAGTCCGCTTTTTTTTTTCTCTCGCAGCTTTTTAATATTGCATTAATATTTAATTCTTTCCACTTAATGCTGAGATAGAGTGTTATGACTGAAATAATAATTTATAAAGCTCTTCCGCACCAGCACAGTTAAATACGTTTCAGTCAGAGCTGCATTTGAGTGTTTCAGGACATGAGTTATTTAAAAAGAAAAAAACCCTTATTATTATTATTATTATTATTTTTTTTTTTTTCTTTTTACCCACTGGATTGTTAAGTATTGATAAAAGTACAGGGATGTTCAGCCTAGAGCCAGCAGACATTTATCAACTTTCTTTCCTTTTTTGGCAAGTGGCACATCTTTTCATAGGACACGATTCTTACTATATGTGTAAAGGTATATCTGCTATACTAAAAAGTTAACTAAAAGCTCTCCTTGTTAGGAAGGGCCAGCTAGACGTACGAGAGCTGATCTCACTGTGCCCACTCCTGCTGCCTGCCTCATCATCGTTCACGCGGTGCCATCCTCCGTTGCACGAGTTTGCCGATCTCAACCATCTGGCACAGGGTGATCAGGAGAAGGTGCAGCGCTGCAAGCGCTTTCTTATCAGCTACCTGCGTGAAGTGCGTGCCAGCGAGAGTGCCAACGGCTTCAGGCAGGATGTAGACACTGCGCTGCTGAAGCTTTATGCCGAGGCGGGTCACGAGGGCCTGCTGGAGCTACTGGCCTCGGACAACTCTTGTCTGCTGGCCGACAGCACACCCTGGCTAGAGAAACACCACAGGTAAGATGTATTAACATGAATGAACCATTTCCAAGTTTTATTTTTTTTTTTCAACTTACAGTCAGTTCCTTGGGCCAGTGTATGCATGTTCATGGGTCTGTTTTGAGGAAAGGTTCGTATTTTCTTAGAGGAAATTAATTTCAGTTTATTTCTGTCATATTTTAGTGTCAGACTATTTAAATATTCTTTCATTAATTACAGTTTTTTTCATATACATTTATTTATTTTTACCAATGGTGCCAAAAATTCTGAAACAGACTGTATCTAATAAGGCCAGACAACAAAAAAAACACACTTTAATATTAATCAGGTTAATCATAAAAACAAAAAGGTGCCATGCTAAAGGTCAGTCATCCCTAACTGTGTGAAGTACACAAATATAAAAACAGTAAACAGCCGTGTTGGTCACTGATGCAAGCTCCAGCAATAATAAATTCATCATCCATAATGGAAGGGTCAAGATTTAAGTGTTATCCCATGCATGTTTATTAACTTGGGTCTTTAAAGGGGTTCATTTGGACTATGTTTCAACCTGTGTGTAAGTTCACAATGCTGTTAAAGTGATACGGCACTGACTAGCCATAACATCAGCTTTAGCAGACAGTCACTTTCTATCATCGTGTTCCCGGACTGATTCATTGAAACCGGTGAGGCTGACTCATTTCTGCCGCACCCCTACACACAGATATACAATATACAGAACTTACATGCTGAAAATGTTGTATATAATTGTAAATATTGATATCTGCTGCACTGAAGTGTAAATTTTTTTGTACATGTGAGCTACTTTCGCAATTTATTCGCATCTAAGAATGTTCGTTGAAAAGTGGTCCGTTCGTATCTGCAGAAATTCGTAACGCGAATGTTGATAAGTAGGGGACTAATAAAATTTTATTTAAATAAAGCAATGTACTTGGTATGTACAGAACATTGGCCAGATCATAAAGTCTTTCCCTGATAAGAGAAACACATGTGTCCCGTTCTCCACTTGTCTGTCTTTGAACCACTTTTGGAAGGTACTAACCACTGCATACCAGGAGCACCACACAGGACCTTCCATTTGCTCTGACCTAATCATCTAGTCATCACACCCGGGCCCTTGTCAAAGCCTCCCAGATTCTTACTCCTGCTCGTTGTTTCTGTTTCCAACACATCAACTCCAAGAACTGACTGTTTACTTGCTGCCTAATATATCCTACCCTTAATTAACCTTTTTTACTTCACCTATCAGTGGTTCATAATGGTTGTTGATTGCTGTATGTCTGGGCTGTCACTGAAGGAAGCTTGGGTCTGAAGGCTTGTGCCTTACAATATGAATGCCATTATTTGTCAAAATGCTACAGAACACTAACAGAGACCACAGTTTAGGAATTAATAGTATTCAGTTTATGTTGAGCTGTTGCTATGAGACATTGGAGTTGGCCCCTTTCTGCCCTTGGACTGATTGCTGTAGAAGAATCTGGCGTTGCCATGACAACACTGAGATTGAACCGTCGATAAATGTCACTGTTTGACAGTAGCTTGGCCTTGCAAAGGAATAATTGCATGTGTGGGAGTTTTGGGCTAATGGTATTTTCTTTTCAGGTATTTTGCACTCGGGCTCCTGTATCACTACAACGGCCAGGATGCTGCTGCTCTACAGGTATACTTAGTCATATTCACATACATATTCATATACAATATACACACATGTACACATCTGCTAATACAGGACTCGATATTCATAAAAATAATTGACTTGGAATGTACATGAGGCTCATGTAAGCACCAGTACAGGAAATCACTATTCATGTATTCCTACATCCACATGAAGTCAGTGTGAATGTATGAGTAAGAAAAGGCACATCTGGCAGTATCTCGATGAGAAAGTGGGACGGTTGTTATGTGAATGTTTAGAGCTGTGCTTGAAAGATAAAAGTGAGAACAGATTTTCTGAATATTAAAATTCAAAAGGCAATGGGCACATCACTAATACTGAGGTTTTTTTTCTTTTTTTTTTCTTTTGTAAATATAATTGTGTAATCCCAGATGTTTACCCTAATATAGAGACTTGTATAAATGCTGTAGCTGCCTAGTATCTAACTTTTATAATCAAGCATTATAGACTTAGTCTCGCCCCAAATTATAAAAACTCATACAAAATGTTGCTGATGACCTTTGTGAGAAATATACCATTTTATATGTGAAATAAATTCAGCATTTTAATGGCATATGATCACAAACTTCACTTTGTGTTTTCATAGTTGTGGGTTCGAGTTGTCAACGGGGACCTCCAAGACTCCACACATGCTGATCTTTTCGATTATGTTGTGGATTTCCTGAGCTCATGTAAGAACCTGGACCTTGTATGGAAGTATGCAGACTGGGCCTTACAGAAGGACCAGAAGGTATGAAAATTGAGAAATTGTTGTAAAATTGTATCAGTTGATATGGCCATCAGTAGGATGTGTGGGTATTGGTCCCATCCGGTGCTCATTTACAATATCGTATGCGCAAAAAATATTCCATTACCAACATCCGATACCAGTCTAATTTGCCATGCCTTTACCACTAACAGATGACACACAATGACAATGAACATATTTTATGATTAAAACTGTGCTCTGCAGGAAAAAAACAAGAGAAGGAACTCCCTCAGCCTCTTTCTACAATACAAGCACCCTACTAAAACCTCGTGAGATGATTCTAGTGAACATGCTAATGTGTGCTGTATGTTGCATAACATCAGGAAACAAACAATCCTAAATAACAATTTTGTGATGTTCCTGATTGTTAATACTTAGTAGGTTACTCTTTTCATTATCAAAATTCATATAAAAAAACAGGTATTCATGGAAAAATGCATAATTGTTTGCGCATAATTGTTTGTATGTCTAACTTTAAAAGTGAGCATCCTTGAGCTCTTCCACAAGCATAGCTTTCTAAAAAATAGTTAACTTTCTAAAAATAAAAGTTTTCAGTGATATAAAGTATTAAGTCACGTAAAAAAGCTATCATCATCTTGTTATAAATCATAAAATAAATTTGTTGTTGCAGATGGTTACTTTCATAGAGTAAGTCTCTAAGACCAACATATTAATATGTAATTTTATCTTTCTGATAAAATAAACCCCACATGTATCAGTTCACAATGACCTTCTCTATTCCTGCAGGGAAATTTTCATTTTATTGTGTAATTTTAAAGTAATTGCTCTTCAGAGTCTCTGGGTCCATCAATATAATTGTGCCAGGAAGCTATTTTCAATCTTTATGAAACGACCGTTTCAAATTGGTGGATGATCAGTGCATCATCACATGTATCAGTTCACAGTGACCTTCTTTATGTTCGTAATGAAGATCAATCGAATCGAAAATTACTGTAGAATTTGATAGTACTAACTCTTAAAAGTGGACAGATGGAAAGTTAGCCATGCAAAGTTTTTAATAGTCTATGTCTGAATAAGAGAGGAAATAAACATAATGTGATGACTGCAAACAGCTGGTTCTTCTAGGAAAGGTATGTGATTGTACTGGTTTCATGCAGTTAGGATCACATAACATCTTTTGTGAATGGGTGCAACAACACTGAAATGTTTGTGGAGATTTGTTGATCGAAAAGTGTGCGAGTCAAGTCATCGTCATTTCAACTACAGTATATGCAGCAAGTACAGTACATAGTGAAACAAAACAACACTCCTCCCTGACAATGGTGACTCATTAAACAACACAGAACTGGACAAGACTAAACAAAACTAGAAATTATACGAAAAGCTCTGGACTAGAACATGCAGGGGTTCAAGCTTGTGCTCGCAGTGCAAGACAATACACAAGACACTGGTTAAGTTAAAGCCAGTACAAAGTAATAATCTGAAATAAAGTGCAAAACAAGATATTGCAATATAATAATAATATATTATAAATAATAATATATTATAAATAAAATGGAATTGATTTATCACTATTTATTAGTAAAGTTCTCGTTTTGTCTCTGTGCTGCATCAGGTGATGCACTCAAAGTGTTTGAGTCAACTAATAAACCTAAATGCGCTTATTAGTGCTTACTTAATGTTGTCTTACTACTGTCTTCTTGTACAAACCACTCACTGCTGTCTGAGGCACTGACTCGGTATATTTCACCAAAATGTTGTAGAAATGGCTTTATAACATTTCTAAACCTGCTCTAACAAAGTTAAAGAGGAGCCATTTTCTTTAATGAACACAGCTGCAAAAACAGCTGTAGGCCATGAATAAAGGTCAGCATGGTTTTCAGCTTAAATGAATGACTGAATGATAAAATCTGCATAAGTTTGTCAATATCATTTAGTGAAACTGGCATGGGAAGCTAATTTTTTTTAAAGTAATTTTTTCCTTCTTCACTTCATGTTAATTTGTAATAGCTTGGAGTGCGGATTTTCACTAAGAGAGCTGTTTCTAAAGAGCAAACCAGGCAGCCGAACCCAGACGAAGTGATCACGTACCTACAGAAGCACAACAAGGCTCTGGTTCTGTACCTGGAACACTTGGTTCTAGAGAGGAGGTTACAGGTTGGAGTTTCTTTTTATTTAATCTAGCCTATTCAACTGCTGTCACTTACATGAGAAAAAAAATGTACAGAATGTATGTTATAGAAAGTAAATAAATCCTGTATTCATACTGTATTTTGAACCTTGCAGTACGTGTAATATTCTGGGAATTAGACAGTGATCTTTGTAGAATCTTACACAGTTCATGGACTTTTTTTCTTTACTATAAAGAGCAAGTAATCTACGTTCGTGAAAAATTAGACTCAGCAGGTTTTAACAGAAAAAAATGTCAAATATATTCAGTTGTACTTTATTCTCTGTTCACTCAAAAGTAAGAAATACACACCTTCTCCTTTTAGTGTGTTTATTTTATAAGAAATAGAAAGAAGAATCTCGAATTTGCACCAAATGTCTCAATATA
Source organism: Clarias laeviceps (assembly GCA_030014305.1). Classification (NCBI taxonomy): domain Eukaryota; kingdom Metazoa; phylum Chordata; class Actinopteri; order Siluriformes; family Clariidae; genus Clarias; species Clarias laeviceps. Next base: position 28,456,054 of record JAQMYJ010000037.1, read on the forward strand.
AAGGGCTCACTGTTTTCTAGACACTCCTATATAGACAGACCATATAGACACATGCACATTAAAAATATCGGTTATTTTTTACTTGTAGTGCAGGTATCTTGTGCAACACTATTCCCACCTGCACTTTTTTTTTCACTAATTTTAAAAACCATTCTTTCTTTTGCTCTGCTTTATTCTTGCATGTATGCTTGGTTGCGTGCAGAAAGAGAAGTACCACACACACCTAGCTGTGCTGTATGCCGACCGAGTCCTCGCTCTCATCTCCCGAACCTCGGCCACAGAAGAGCAGCTCTCTTCAGCCCGACAGAAATTGCAGAGATTGCTCAGAGAGTCCAACCTGTACAGAGTCCAGCTGCTACTGGGTAAGAACATGAAGTTTGAAATAAATCATTATAAATAAATAATTACACCACAATGCTGTTAAATTGTATAATCTGATTAGTCAGAAGGTGTTCATGGAGTTATAAAAATGCATTTCTGTTGCACCACTCAGAAGCTTGTGCACTCGACACAGAACTGCTTATATCCAATGTGATCGGTCATGGCTGATCTAACTGAAAACCAGCCAATTCCGGTCACTGGCTGATCAAGCTGTGCATCTCTATTATAAATGTATTAAATATTTTGAACATAGATTTTGCAGTCAGTGTGGCGATACACAATCGGCACACAAATGAAATCGCGATTAATAACTGAAACAACTTTATTTTTTTTCTCCTCCCATCTCTAACAAAGTTCTCCCAGGACGTAAAGCAGATATAAGATGTAGATCAGCATGTTGCGGGAACAATCACACTCCAGTCTGTATTTTTCTGCAGGTAAACTGCAGGCCTCTGAGCTGCTGTTAATGGAGAGAGCGACACTACACGGTAAGCTGGAGGAGCACGATAAAGCACTACATATCTTAGTGCACCAGCTGAAGGACTCTGTCGCTGCACAGGAATATTGCACATGGGCATCCGATCAGAAAAACCGTGGGGAAATTTTCCATCAACTGTTGCGCGTGTACTTGGACCCAGACGTGCCCGGAGGGCCGCGGACTGTCGAGGCTGTAGACTTGCTGAACCGCAATGCTGAGGTTTTTGATGCCCCAAAGGTTATGGAACTTCTCCCTGAAGCGTGGTCTTTACCTTTGCTCCGCCCATTCCTGTGTGGGGCTGTGAGGGCCAGCATGCACGCTCGCCACACCTCCCAGATCGCACTGGGGCTCGCACGAGCTGAGAACCTGCAGCTGCACCACGACAGGGTAAGTTTATACTGTAGACAGTACACAGGAGTGTTTAGGCTGTTTGTATTGTAAACATGTGCACCTGGATGAACTATCCATATAATATATAATATAAACATTTTACATTAGCGTTATCCTTTTTTTTTTTATTTTAGTTTTTTACGTTTCTTTTCACCAGAAGTTATAGATTCATTGAACTCTATGCTTAAGGTTATAAGTTCAGATCTTGCTTATCCAGGTTATAAATTATGCTTCATAAAAACTAATTTATTCATAAGACATTACACAAGATGTGTTATTCCTGAAATTCCTGTTAGTTTCCTACTCATGCTCATGAGTTTGTAAATATACATCTATAATCAGTAATTATTGTACACCTTGAGCAAACTGGCTTCAGATACAACTGGTTTTTGTAAATATTAAGATTACAGTCTCAAGTTTAAAAGGTTGTTTATTTCAGTTAAACACAAAAATCCATTATTGTTATCGGAGAGTGTGATCATAAAAACTGTAAGCTTTTTCTTTACATCTTGCTTAGCAATGTTTGCACCTCTGTATTATGCACTCCTGTGTGTACTGTACATACTATAAATGTGGAATTAATCATGACCGTTCGTTCTGTTCAGCTCAAGTATCGAGGAGGTCCGATCGTAGTGTCAGAAAAAAAGGGATGCCGCCTGTGCCACAACACGTTCTCGGAGCCAGACTGTGTGTGCCTCCCTGGCGGCACGCCCGTCCACACACACTGTGCCACACAGAAGCTTAAGGGCTTACCCACAAAGCGACAAAAAGACCACGACTATACCAGCAATCACACATGAACGTTGCAGGAAGTGGAAAGCACTTCAGGGGGAATGTGCTGGGCCAGGGCCTGAACAGCTGTGGGCACCTGGGTGGAGACGGGCACGGGGAGATGAGCGCACACACGTCGTTGCACATCTAGAACGAGAACGCTCGGAGCACTGGAGTCTACGGAGATGAGTTAAAGGATGGGCATGGCTTGAGACAAAGATTGAATTTTCATTTGAGTGTGTTTGTGAGAGAGAGAAAAGAATCTGAGAAATTTATGAAATAATGAGATGCTATTTATTCGTGTTCCTCACCTTCCACTTCCTGCATTTATACAACAGGTTGTGTTTAATCGGTTGCTCTGTTTTTTTTTTTTTTTTTAAGAAAACAATTCAGAAAAGTAGAATCCATTAACAATGGTATTGCTTAAAAAGAGCAGATACAGCGAGTCTGCAGTGCTGTATTGTTATGACATTATAACACTAACAAAACGTTTTATTGGTAGTCCGTTTTGTCGATCGTCTAACAACTTGAACTTTCTGTTCTAATATCGGATCACTGTAGTATTAACATTGTATTTGACAAGATCAAGCACTCAGAAGTTATATGTCATGGATAAGCATCAGATTTGTTTTATGTTTGCATTGACAGAGCAACAAAGTTGTTCTTAACATCTGCCTGGATTCAATTCGGATGAAAGTGAATCATAAACATGCATAACCTAGATTACTTATATGTACGAAGGCGAGTTAAAAAATTATCCGCACTCAAGTTATATTAAAACTTCTGTTGGCTGTCTTATCAGCATTTTCCATTCAAGGCTTCTCTCTCCCCAGTCACTCCCACAGTCGGTGTTGTGCAGGTGTGAACGCATTACATCAGTTCACAGTGCAAGCAAAAGTGGATACCCTAATTTTGTGATTTGCATCATCACTGGTGACGAGACATGGATTCATCACGACGAGCCTGAGAGTAAGCGGCAGAGTATGGATCGGAACATCCTTGATCGCCAACCAAGAAAAAGTTCAAAAGTCAACCATCAGCTGGAAAATTTATGCTTACATTTTAATCTTTTACTAGTTTAGTCTGAAAGCAGCCCTCCGAGGATGAGGATTCACTTCTTATGAAGTGAAGACGACGGTGGTGCATTCGTGGCTCGCAGCTTAGCGTAAAATATATGAAAGCTTGTTGACAGATTAATTAATTACAATAAATTTTACAGCCAGAGTGCAGATACTGTTTGACTCTCCCTCGTAGATATTAGAGCGGTGGGGAATCACCCCAACCCTGACCAGGCAGTTTGGATTCTAACAAATCAATACTGTAAATGTGTCACATTTAATCAGTTTGAGCTTTCTTTGTCCTCCTGCCATTATGAAGGTAAAAAAGATGTCCTGACTCTCCCCTGACTTTTTATTCCCTCTCATTGGATTCTTGTGCAATACTCAGCTCTAGTCTCAACCAGACTTCTGGCAACCTTTAAAATAATGTGCCTCTTTTTGCATCAGTTTGGATCATGTTTCATTTCTAATAACGTGCTCATGTTCATTTACATCCACACTAAGCGACAAAATCAAGCACAAATCGAGAATGTTTGCAATTTCACTCGTCTTGTTCTGAATCAGTAGTATGGAAGGAAAATAGATTCAAATTTCAAAATGCTTTCTCCCACGATTTTATTATTTTTTTACCACCAGACAGACATTTTTCATCAGATCCTTCGACTGTTTTTTTATTTTATTTTTTTTAAAGATATTGAATAACAATGAATGCAGCAAGACTTGCAGTCTAACAACTTGTATGTTTTTGGCTATATTTTGTGACATGCCTGTCGATTGGGAAATGCATGGGTGCTTTCGAAAAAGTATGAGAGACTGGGGAGTGAGAGCGGGATGACGACACCCCTGGCGAAGGTTTGGTTTACAATCTCAAGCACAGTATAACCACTGCCTACTATGTCAATACTAAACCAATGCATGGGTGGGAACCAAAGACACACCTGCTCATAGAGACACACTGACACCTGCTTGTGCACCGGTTCAAGTTCAGCTTTTATTGGATGTAAAGGTTTGCAAATTTCACTGTACAAAAAAAAATGAATGGGGGAAAACGATGGTTTTATGCATGGATAAGTAGACAAAATGTGTACAGCAAAGAAAACGGAAACATCTTCATACGTCCATTAACATCAAATCTGTGCGACTGTTTGACAATGTCTATAATCCAGGGCCCGGTTTTCCAAAAAGCACTATAGTGTTACAAATATGCTTCTGATGATATTAATAGCTTTTATGATAACGCTGTTTCGTTTTTTTTTTTCTTTTTGATGAACCCGGCCTTGAATGTTGTCATGCAACACTTAAGATGTCTTAGATGTAATAAACGCTCTAAATTCCTCTCTCTGATCACGAGTGCATATATCTACAGCCGTCTGACCCTGAACACTGCAGACAGAATCCGTCTGCATCTTTCTATCCGCTCGAGTATTTTATAAATGCATATCTACTCATGTGTACATACTGTATTTATAATTGTTTGTCGCTCTGTAAATCGATGGCCGTGTCATTGGAATGTACAAATGTAAAGACGTCCATTTTAATAAACATGACTGCTTATGTTACTACTGAATTTTTGTGCGTCTTTCAGGACACAACCTTTATCTAAGTATTTACACCTGTGTAAAGCTTGTCCATGAGCAGCCTTAAGGGAGAAACCATTAAATGTGCTTTAGTGCAACTGTTATGATGCTTTCATCCATTCTGGTACTAATTTGATGGTTGGTTCTGTACTTTATATTCAAGTCTTTTGCGGTGTCTTCCCCCCCAGCTTTAGAGCTGAGTGGAGTCTGTCATTTAAGGCTCAGTTTAATTAGCAGGCCAAAATACTAAATACATCTCTACCCACCCAAGTGTGTGCGTGTTGGGGTGGGGGGGTCAGGGCTGGAACATAAAAGACTATTCTATCGAGATCGCTGTATGTTAAAATCCTGAGGTGTGGTATCTGTTTCCTCAATAAGTACCATCTCTGATCTTACAGTTGAAGGCAAAGTTTGTATCACTATGGGTTGTAAATGGATTTAAGTATAATAATTAAAAAAAAACTCTAATTTGTCTTTAAAATATTGATTTACAAACAAATGAACAAACCTATTTGGTGTATTGTTGAAGAAAATGGCAATCAAAAACAAAAGGGAGAAATATCCTTAAGGCTGTGCCAGACTTGACATAGGCAGTGTATGCACCCGGGAAAAAGATTGAGGTCAAGAGGTCAATAAAACTCATCAATAAAGCTATGCAGAGCCACATATTACACTGAGGCTTATGTGCGTTAGAGGTCTTGTGGGGCCAGAACTGCACAGGCAGCACAAGGGAAAACTGGGCATAATTTATTTTTTGGCCTCATTTTTATGATGTTTTTACACAAAGAAACAGAATTAGAAGGGGCACTAACTTTTAACATGACTGTGCAAAAGTCACCATATGATCTTTAGTACAAAGTTTATGTTTATCATGTCTATTATTATGTAAACAATATTATCAAAAATTTCTGTATTATTGTGTATAAAACCATTCACTATTTCAAACCATACCTTAAAATTAGTAAATAAATAATTAAAAATAAACCCACTCAGTTGTTGGGGTAAAAACTCTTTGCTAGAAAAAAAAAAAACATCTGTTGTTAGATACAGATTTGTGCAGTTTTAACATCTGGGTTGTTTTACAGGTTTTTTTTCCATCTGAAAACTGGTCTAGAATGCAATATGCAGCTTTCTTTACAGGCATGCAAATATTATTCTGTAATGCTATTTATATAAAGTATGTTTGTAAATAGAGCATGGTTTTGCATGTTATAATACAGACATACTGTAATATAACATATGTGCTAAAGATAATGTGCCTAAGACTTTTGCACTTTTGTGTGTGTGTATATATATAGAGAGAGAGAGAGAGCTGGGCTACATTGGCTTTTCTGCAGGACTGGACCAAACAGGCTATTTTAAGTCCCCACAGGCGTAAATGAGCCTTGGGTGCCGATGATCCTGTAACCAGTTCACTTGTATGTAATTAATAATGTTATTCAATAACTAGCATTCGCTGGTTGGTGTGTGTATGTATGTACATACACTGCCTGAACAACAAAAGAAAATCATACACATTCAATTACCTTTAGCTTGGTTCAGATGTGAAAATTACTCCACATGCTCACGCAGCCACCTTTCATCACCCTTTTTCCAGTCCTGGAATATGCCAGTGCCATCAGGGAAGAAACACTCCATAGATGGAATAACCCGGTCATTCAGTACAATCAGGTCGTCAGCTGACTTAACCAGACCAACTGAAGCAACCCCAGATCATATTACTGCCTCCAAGGGGCTTTTACATTGCCATAATCTTCTTTTGATTGTGTAAAGCTACTTTGCGACATTAACCATTGTTAAAAGCACTATACAAATAAAACTGAATCGAACTGATCCATGTTTTTTTTCTAACCACATTTACTCCACAAGGTTTAGTGGTTCAGCTCGATCCTACCAGGTTCTGATAATGTGTTCATAACCCAGTAATTTGACCCTTACGAAATGGTGACTTTTTTTGGCAAGACAGTGTGTGTTTTTTTATATATATATATATATATATATATATATATATATACACACACACACACACACACACTTAATAGTATAATTCTGTATAATGAGAAAATATATCACCCTTAAAAAAGGGATTATGTAAACCTCTAGACTCGTAACATACTCTCAAAATATTGATAGTAGACATACATTTTTGTACAGTTGCACTTAATCCCCTTAGAATTTTATAAAGTGGCTCCATTGTTTTGAATGTGCTCATAAAATTATTTATTAACTGTGTATCAAATTCTAAAAATGAAATGTCGTAGTTACATCTTCAAGTATCTCAGTATGATGTTTTTGTGATATTGTCCATTTGTAAGTTTGGTATAAATATTCAAAATTGAAAAAAAAAAAAGTCCAGATTTAAAAGTTTATCAGATTTTTAAATGTTTAAAAAGAAGGAAAAGCAGGACGTGTTTGTACCATGATGCTTTTGAATAAGTCAAACCTGGTCAGTAAATTTTAGCAGCTTAGTTTTTTAAAAAAATAAACAAATTAACAGCTTATTATCTAACATCTGGCTTATAAAATCTGGTTGTGTGTAACACCTCACTGCTCCAGGTTGCCCGGTTCAATCCTGAGTTCAGCTTCTGTTTGGATGGTGTTCTTCCTGTGTGTGATTTTCTTTACCGTCTTAACAACACGTTGTAGTGGACAGGCTAAGATAAATTGCCCCTAGGTATTTTATGATGAGAGTGTCAATATGGGTGCAATATGTCCCATACATGATGAATTACCATTTTTGACACAGTGTTCCAGTAACAGGATCCAGATCCTCTGTTACCTTGTCCAGAATAAAGAGGTTACTGAAGATATAAAAGTCTTAAGTAACATCATGTTTAGCAAAGCATCACATGGCTGACTGGCTCTCAGCACAGACGTAAATGCTGCAAGGACGAACCCTGGGCCCGCCGCGTGCCCTCAGCCTGGGTAGCCTAAAGCTCCTGGGCACAAATTCATCACAGGCCTCACGGAACTTGCGGATCCTCCAGCAGTACACCACAGGGTTAAACACTGCCTTCATGTAGCTGAGCCACAGTGCTCCAACACTTGCTGCATAAAATTCGTTACTCGTGTAGAACTTCTGATTGAAAGCAGCCAAGAGGCCGAGTGCCGTGTGGGGCAGCCAGCACACAGCAAAGCCAACGAAAAGGATAAGGATTGTGGTGAAGGCCCGGGTCTTGAAGCTCACGTCCACGCTGAGTTGTGGGGGACGCCGTAGAACCGGCAAACTCACTTTTCCTCCATGTTCAGGACTGGGAAAAGTGTGGTTGTGGACACGCAAGGCGTTTCGGCGCACTGTGTTTAGGATGCGCAAATAGGAGACGAGCATGACGCTCACAGGCACGAAAAAGACCGCGTTGACCAGCAGCAGTGTATAGCCCCGGTTAGGGGACTCTATGTATCCCAAAATGCAGCGCGGCGCTTTAAGAGTTGGGACGCTGCCAGCAGCAGGCAAAGCCAAGCAAAAGCAGAGCAGCCAAGAGGCGGCGATTAGCAGGCGAGCACGACTCGGTGTCAACTTGTCTTGCCGCTGCACGATGATAAGAAAGCGGTCCACGCTGATGATCAGCAGGATGGAAACGCCTTCCAGAACGAAGAGCCAATAGAGCACGAGCGTGATGCGGCAAAAGTCCGCTCCAAACCGCCATTCATCAGACACCACCGTAACAGCAGTCACAGGCATGCAGAAGAGCGAGAGCATGATGTCGCTAAACGCCAGCGTGGCTAGTAAGAGATTGATGGCAGAACGCATCGCCGGCTTTTGATAAACTATGAGGCAGACGATGGCGTTCCCAAGAAAACCGATGGCGATGATGACTACCATTATAACAGACAGCACGACCTTCAGGCTAATGGGTAAAGTGGAGTTTGTGGTTTCCTGAAGCCCAGTGACATTTGTTACATATTTGAGTGTGTGATGCTCTGGTAGACCACATCCTGAACTGATGTTGCAGACCATCATGATGGTGAAGATAGTTGGGAATCAGGCACAACTTTAATCCAGTCGGCTTTCTTCTCTTTGCCTACCATCCTTTTGCATCTAGATGAGAAGAGAGGAGTTTAGGGAGAAGGTACTACTGATTAACACACACACACAAACACCAAACATTGCTTGGAATTTAAAAATGTAAAGGCATTATGACATAAATTTGTGTTGTAGCAAGTAAAATTATCCAACTCTACCAATGCTAAAGTACAAACAATTACAACTGACAAAGAAATAATTCTTATTAAATTTCTGTGTTTGGTCTGGAACAGCTAAACCAATTGATGCAGCAAAATGCATTTAACCCCAAGAACACTGTACCAGCTGTTAAGCATGGTGGTGATGGCATCATGCTCTGGGACTGTTTTGCTGCCAGTGGAACTCGTACTTATTGCACAAAATGGATGAAATTACAAAGAAGGTCTTTTTCAGAATTTTTCAACATAACCTTAAATCATCAAAACTAAATGTTTAAAACTTGGATGGAATTCAGTGTTTAAACTGGACAACGACCCCAAATGCACATCAAAACGAGTTGCTGAATGAATAAAGTAAGCAAACACGATTGTGCCAGGAAGTCAACAAATTTACCTGAACCTGGAAAAATCTGCCAAAAGTTTGTTTACAGCTACCAAAAGCAAAAAAAAAAAAAGTGCTCTCCATGTTTTGCGTAGGCTGACACACACATACACTCACCACTTTATCTCTATAACTTATCTATATAACGTGCATGTCTTTGAACTGTGAAAGAAAACTGGAGTACACAAAGGAAACCCGCCAAAAACAGGGTGAACATGCACTGAATGAAGTGAATGATGGTGAACTCCATACACACATGAAATCGAACCCTGACCATGGATTTGCAAGGTGACAGTGCTAACCACTGAGCCACCATGCCGCCTCCGCACACATGCAATGAACATACTTCTATTATGTATGTTGTACGATCTTACCATGACGGTGGCCTGTGGCCTGTTCCATATCCGATTCAATGTAGGCTTTCTGTGATAATGCTGATCCACACCCGCATCATGGGGGATGATCGGAGAACATAGAGTCCTCTTCAGAAGAAGAGTTTGAGGTCTAAAATCACAAAGGCGAGAGGAGCAGAAACAGAGACAAAAATAAATAATTAGGTTTTGTGCCATGAAGGAATGAAGGTGCTGAATTCCTGTCTCTGGCTGCCAGGGAAACTGGAGAGCAGCTCCATGGCAACAAGAGCTCTCAGGGTGAGAGAAAATCTCCAAAAATAGTGCTGAATAGCTGGAGGCTGTGACAAGTACTACACCTCAGTCTCAGAAAAAAAAAAAAACTGAATTAGACAAATTCATTTGTACAAATATAAGTAAACTGAATGAGACATATCGATAAAGTAAACGTTTAAGCTGTATTATGACCGTTTGTGGTGTTTCTAAGTCTCGCGAGATTTGAAAACAAGCGATGGCTAGAACCTGGAACAAAACCTCACTACTGCAGTGTAAACAGTGTGTCAAAATGACTACACACATGGTCTCAGTGTGCTGGTTTTACATATTTTATACCAGAGTATTACGTGTTAGACATAAACGTGTACAATTTTAGTATTAATATTCACCTGTGTCGGCTCGTGCGTGAAGTGATCTGGAAATGGGAGTCTTCGGCTTGCATTTGGTTTCCCTCAGGTTCTAACAAAGCGACAGGCGGCTACTGCAGGCTCGGCGTCAGACAGCGCGTTGTTTCCGCCGTGCCGTTTTAACATACTGTACACGTGAAAACCGAAGAGACGCGCGAGACATTTCTGCCTTCGGTTATTCCTCAACAGGCAAGCGCGTGCTTTCAGGCTGCAGCGCGAGGAAAAGAGGATGCGCGCACGCGCCGGGTCCGTTACCTACATTATGACCGGCAAAAACTAGTTTTAACACCAAGATACCCCCTATACTTTTCTGCGTTCTTATTAATTTATGTTTTATTTTAAATCTCTTCTCACCTCTAACATGCCTGATTCAGCAGTAAAACACTCGCTGTGCCCAAACTAGTGATGGGTCGTTCATGAATGATTCGTTCTTTTTGAACGAATCTTTAACATGACTCAGATGAACGAGTAGTCTCGGAGGGTGATTCGTTCATTTGCTATTGGGCGCGCATGCGCAAAGCATCGCAAGACCTCCGTATGTTATATACAGGAAACAGAATTGAACGATTCTGCTAGTAAGTCTTCGAGTCCCGAGTCGTGCGTTCGTTTGACACGTGACTCCCATAGACGCG